>SNQJ01S0041634.1:62863-90680 GCA_010110895.2 Picea sitchensis | reverse complement strand
GTTTGATGCAGGTTTTCATGGTTCTAAGTTAGATCACACAAGGTTATGATATAAAATAAATCTTGGGTGCATGGCACTAACCCATGAGTATGGATTGATGTTGATCAAATGCTCATCTATTGGATTATGTAAAATAATATGTTGAGGGTACATTCCTGGTACATAATTGAAGTTTCATTGATATATCTTATGATGTAGTATTGGAAGCATATCATGGTGCATGCATTTTGCATGTGGTTGGACTACATATTGGGACATGTAGTTGGTAAGTTGAGTTTACACCTTTGGGAGTCATAGCTTGTTGATGCATGGTTGATATAATTGCTTGGTGCAAGTAATGATGCATGATGGTACACTCATGGATCGTATTTGTTTAGCATATTGATATATGCACATGGTTGGTAGATGCATATGTTGGCATATTGGTAGATGCACATGTTGGCATATGGTGGATACATTTCATGGATGATATATTTTGGCACATTGTTGATGTACATGGGTGTTGTGCATTGTGGGCACATTTTGGTACATGATGTACTTGGTTGATATATTGTTCATGATTCTCTATTTCATTGATGACATATCTTTTGTTTCATTATGTATGGTATGGCACAAGTTTGATGCATGAACAGGTCCAAGGATCGTCATAAGGTAGCATATTTTTCATATTGTAGAGAAGATAGGGGGAGACATACCCTTAGGGGGAGTCATTCTTCTTCCCATGGTTCTAGGAGGAGATATTTATCATATGCATACCTAGAAAAGAGCCCTATATTTGAAGAAAGAGCACAGAGGCATAATTCCAGGAGGAGTGATGGTCACAGGGGGAGTATGTTTGATGTATCTTCAGCATTACATCAGATGTAATGCTTGTATGTGGAATAATGAGATGATTATAAATGAAGTTGTTGGTGAAACTATCATTGATGGATAGTGTTTGTCATGCCATTTCCAGTGGTATGTGGAATGTCACATAACTCCTCACGGTTTGAGAGTTATGGCCTTATGAAGTTAAAGGACCCCCATATGAAGGCTTGAAGCCCCCAATGTCAAAGAAGTCAAAGTTCTTGGAAATAAGAAACCATTATTTAAAAGATAAAGTAAAGTGACAAAATCAAGATGGATTATTTAAATAATAAAGAGAAGTGACAAAATCAAGAAGGAATATTTAAATGATAAAGTATTGGAGAACTTTCTATTCATGGAAAGTGGTTTACCCTAAAATATAGAAAATAGGTTAAGTGGCCTAGAAATGGGTTAAGTAACCTAAAAATGGGTTAAGTGACCTAGAAGATGAAAGTATAAATAAGAATCTAGGATCTCTTGTGAAATGTACATTTTGGTGAGAATCTTTTTTGTGGATCAATAGAGAGCTTCTAGTGAGATTATCTTGTCGAGTATTGTTGGAGAGATTCTTGTGAGAGCATATTTGTTGTGGATCTCTTGAGCATGATTGAAGATCTATTCTGAGGAAGAGAGCAAGAGGAGGATCTCATGGATGCATCAAAGTTTCGGCAATATCAGATATCTTGACGGAAAAATTCTCGAAACTTTAGAAACCCTAGTTTCTTATGCATACGTGGATTGTCTGTGTATAGGGCCTTTATTTGCCGCTAGTACATCTACTAGTCAGTGATATAGGTGTTCAACTAGATGTCAATACTCCCTCCATGCCAAGTGTCTCAATGTGCATAGTTACCTGAATGCCTAGTAGAACCGCCTCTCCCTATAACACCTCTACTATAGATCGATAGGGAGGACGAGTAGTAATTCCCCACCACATTATCCTATTAATCCCCATCCATATGGGACTTATATAATAAAAACCCTTGTTAGATCGGCAAGGATCCCTTGATGGGAGGACTACCTACTATGATAAGAAATCTCTATTATTTCTACATTGAGGTATACATTGGTTGTCTGTGTATAGGGTGAGTATGTACGCGGGTTGTCTGAAGAAAGGGAGCATATGGTGGAAAGAATGGTGATGAATTGTATTTGAGCTAGTGCCAAGCTCTTGGATGATTAGATAGGTTCCAGATATGCATTCTATGCCCTCAGATCTATCACTAAGACACTGGTATGATTACATTATTGTCTTTATGGATACTATTGTTTGATGTGATGGGAATGCTTAGGGAATTCTTAGTATGAATTCTATGATTTGGTTCATTTTGGTTGATTTGGTTGATTTGGTTGATGGAGTGATCAGTACTATTGTGATTCAGTGGTGACATGATTTCTATGGTATACTAGTTGTTTATACATGTTTGAGATAGCATTCATATTGATTTATTATGGAGCATGAGTAAGCTATTGGAGATCTTGGAGATGTTGTGACTGGCTGGTGGTCAGTTTGGACAGTGGAAGATAGATTGCAATTTGCAGAGGAGCTGAGGATGTCAAGCAAAGAAAAACCCTAGTTTCTCAGAAGCATATGCATGTTGCATTATACATTGGTCGCATGCACACGCGGGCTGTAGTGAGCTAGGGCGTGTACACACGTGGGTTGCACTACTGACAGGTCGCGTACTTGTTGACAGATTGATATCTATTGAGGATTGTCTCCTCATCTCAGTTAGTGTTGAGGGTGTAAGCTGAGTCTTGCATTATAGAGATGGTGCTCTTGTAGAGTTGTACTCTATTCAGTTGTTGTTGATAAACCCCAGATTGTTGTCCATAATAAAAAGAAAAATTGTACATACATCCTCTATTCTTTGTGTTCCTTGTTGTGATGACTTGTTGATTATATATTGTTGATATATGTTCACATCTAACTGGTTGTAAATGACAACAATGGGTAATGAATAAATGTTGAATGTTAACTAAGACGTTTTTGTGTAAGAGGGAAGTTTTGGGAAAAAGAGCCCAACACTCATTCACCCCCCCTCTAAGTGTGGTAGGTGTGTCCTACATTCATAAGAACTATATCTACACATATATGTTGTTGTTATTTTGTTTTCCAGCTACCAGATTTGTTTGCTAGAGTTTCAAAGTGTGTATTTGAATGAAGTTAATTTTAATTGGAATGAAATGGTTTTATGATGTGTGTCTCATTTCCAGAGCATGTAAGGGAACCTTTATAACCTAACACAAGAATTATCCACTAGTCAAACCAAGACATAATCAAACTAGTTCTCTTTGATTTTGGTTTTTTTCAATTCAATAATTTAAAAAGTTTTATCTTGATTAGTGTAAATTGTTATTCAAGTAGACATATTACAAACGAGTCAATCTCCAGGTTTTTGACTCTATACATAGATCAGCTGTGTCTCACAAGTTTAAGACAAACCGCACGTTTGATAATTAAGTGAAGCCTTAGAATAGTTGTCCTTTAAAAAGACATATTTCAATGTTGTTATGGTGTGTTACTTGTGTGTATGTATTTTATATAAAGTTGATATTGAAATATTTTCCTTAAAATAAATAATGAAATATTTTATTTATGATTAATATTGAAATATTTTCCACCTAGATGGGGTGACATCTGGTGAAAGGAGGGAGATAGGTGGCAAACATCACTGGCGGGGGGATTTAATACCCCAAGCTGCCACCCTCGACGTTATTAATTCCCCATGGTGTTCACCATAAGGGAGATTAATTCAGTGTGCCTGAAGGAGCTCACAGATGAGTGTTCCAGCCAGGCCATTGGTACTAAGAGACTAAACCAGTCTCGTTAGCCTTCAATGGCTTCCATGGCTCCCAACGACGTTATAACTGAACCTCCTAGCCAAGGTGCGCACTTCCACTCGTCATTTGAAATCTTCCTCCTCTGCGCAGTGTTGCTCGTCCCTCCTGGCCTCTTTGTTTGCCTCCTGTGCTTCCTTTGTATCTTTCCTGACCATAGTCGCCCTCCCTCCCTGTTTCTCATCATGCCTCGGGATCGTGGAAATCCTAGGCGTTCCTCCAAGAACAAGAACGCTTACACCCGAGACAATAGGCTCACTGCCTCTCAGCGGGCCTTGATTGCTCATTTCAGTCGCTCCCACAAACCTTCAAGCAGCACACAGTCCACTCTGCGCATGCCCAAAGAGGAGAACTCACCTCCCCTGCCCCATACTCAAGTTCAGTCTCCCCTTTGTATCCCCAATATGGAGACCCCGTCCCCAAATGAGCATTCTCCTCCACCTCAGACCCAAGCTCAGAGTCCCCTTCACATTCCCAAATTGGAAACCCCATCCCTCACTGGGAACTCTCCTCCGCCACCCCAGCCCTCACAGGACACCCACAAGACAGCCAAAGAAGTGGCTCCACCCTCAATTCAGCATCCTGGCTCGAAGATAAGCGACGCTAGGCCAAACTCTCCTCCTCCACCAGGCCTGAGACTGGTAACAATGGAAGACCCAAGGCCCTCCACCTCCCAAGACTTTCAGCCTCGTTCATGGGAAGGAGGTTGCATAGTGGAGGAGGAAATCCCCCCCAGTTAGCAACTGAAAGGCGATGAGGAGAGCTCAATTATCTATCATCTGGCAGCGGAACACTTGGAGCTTCTCTTTGACATTCGGCAATGGCAAGAAGAGAAAGCACATGGACAACGAACAATCCACCAGTGACTGGATCTCTTATTCGAGGCCTTCTCAGACGCCCCATAGAAAGCACAATGCCCCATCTGCAAGCAAAATTTTGTTCCATTCTACACCGCCCAGGGACACCCAGGTTCCCCACAGGCTTGATGCGGCCCTCCACTGACTCTGGTTCTTGTCAATTTTCAATTTTCAGAATAAATAGTGATTATTTGTTTACTCCTTTTTATAGTTGTATTATCATCTTAGTAATGGCGGCTCTAAATGCAGTCTGCCTTAGGCTAGCTAACGGGATCAAAGTCCCAGTTGAAACTCTCATCTTTTGCTCAATTTTTGTAAATTTTGAAAATCAAAACATCTGCCATTTTAGGCATAACACTGCTTGGAGCCACCTATTCTGGTTTCCCTTCTGTGGTTGAACAGGTGGCTGCCAAACGATGCACACGTGTACACTCGTGATGATATAATACAAGGATCTATTTTTTATTTACAAAAAAAAATATTGAAATATTTTCCTTAAAATAAATAATGAAATATTTTATTTATGATTAATATTGAAATATTTTTTGTTATTAATATTTTTTTTAAGTGTAAAAAAAATTACTATATCAGTCTATAAAAAAAATTCTCATAAAAATTAAAAATATATTTTCAATATATATGAATTCCAATTAGACAATATTTACACATTCCCTTATCTCTTGAAATATTAACGTTCACACGGGATTGAATTGTTAAATGTGATCTATTACATTATTTCTCAATTCACTGAAGTGATGATGAGTTATTATGATAAAATGATACAATATTTTATTAATATTTATTTAAATTATTTGGTTTGTTATTTAATTTCTTTTTAATGATAAATTGAAGTCAATTTCGAGGATTCAAACACAAGATTTACATCCATAAAGGTTTGAACTTGTGTTTTTTTTGCATGGCAACACCTTTTTGCAACAACTAAGCCAAAACACAATAGATTGAATCGAAAGAGATGAGATGCACACTATAGTCTTGCTAGTGAAAGAGGTGTTTTCATATCCATGTATAATGCTTATAAATAAATAAAGTAGAGGTTTGTAATGTTAAAAAAAAAGTTTAAAAGAACAACAATTAATAACTATATTATTTGTGTGCATGGATGTGTATAAACTAGCATAAATCCATCTTAAAACAGGATATTAATGAAAAGTTTACACCTATATTTTTATTGTCTTTCTCAATACTTAATATATATGGGGTTAAGATGGATTTATATCAATACAAACAAGTATTGCATGGCAACATAGTCCCTGCCAGGTTGGAATGGGAATAAATGCATTGTTACGGCGGGACCGAGTACAGACACGTGGGAAGCAAGTTGAAGCATGTGTGGTATCCATGCAGAGGATTACTTTGTGGCAGGGTGCCACTGGCCAGTCACAAGATATTTGGCTTGTAGATGACCCCTTTGTTCCATATTTCTGAAGAATTCACATTAAACATTCAAATACAATAGAATAGGCATAAAAGTAAAACACATTAAAGTAAAACTAAATTAAATGGTTCCAATATCTTTCAAAGTATTTGAAGATGAGTAGGCATGAAAATGTTGCAGATAACAACACTAATAATAACTTTGAAGTATGTGTGTATCATATACAATTTTTTTGATAGTACAGGAAAGATATTACAAAGGTTTCAATTTTTTTATAGTACAGGAAAGATAGTACAAAGGTTCCTGGACACAAAATATTTAGCATTCCCGAATTAGTTTTCTTTGAAATTTATCAAAAAAATATTCCTGGAATCTGTTCCATATTTTTGTTTCTGTTCCAAACATTCAAACGCAATAGAATATTTTCCATTTTCTTTGAAATTTATCAAAATTCCATATTTCTGAAGCATACACATTAAACGTTCAAATACAATAGAATTCCTGGACACAAAAAAATTAGCATTCCTGAATTAGTTTTCTTTGAAATTTATCAAAAATTATTAATGTATGTTACATATTTCTGGAATCTATTCCATATTTCTAGAAATTTAAATGTGTTTGTCATATAGACTAGGATTGGGGCTCCCACAGACCATAAAAAGAAATAAGTACAAGAATTAGGAATGTAGAAAGAAGAAGTGTGCGACGGTAGAGAGGAAGACCTGAAAAGAAGAAATTGGAAGTTATGAGTGTTTGGGTAGAGTTTTATATTTAAAGAGGTATAATAACTGGATTGATAAAGAAAACAATATGACATCAGTATAGAATTATTATGAAGCCGATGCATTTTTGTTTTTGTCGTCGGCATTCACTGGAATCGTGTCAACCGGTTGTTTCCCTTCCTCAATGAGGTTGTCCATTCTATGTTGGAACCATTATTCAATGTAGCTTCTCATGGGGGCCACATTGATTTCATCCTGGATTTCTATGTAGAAAAGTTCATTTTCTAATTTCCTTAGATCCATTGAAATACCATGCAGACTCTGTTCAATTTTTTCATTGTGTGTCGAATAGTCCAATACCCATCTCTCGAGCTCATCTACACGATATTCAAGGATTTCGTAAAACTTTTCAAAAGACAGCCCCTTTAAAATATCAAGTTGTTCATCGAAGGCTTCTTTGGTCATTGACAAGGATTTGAGAATTAAGTTTGGGTCTTGAACCTCGTTGGTACTTCCATCTAAGTCTATTTGGATCATGTTTGTGAATAATTGTTCCTTTTCTAATATGGCTTGTTTACAAGATTCAAAAATGAGCTGCAGGTTCTTAACTTTCTTTTTCCAACATGCTTTTAATTTTTTGGTCCACTTTGGGGAGGGGAGATTCTCTTGTCTTCTTTTCAGAGCCAAGGTGTTGATGCCATGGTTGGCAAAATGGGTCAGCACCTAGTTACAGAAAAGCTGATCATTTTTTAAATTCGCCTACAAATGTTTGTGCAAATCATTTGCCCTCTTTCGAAAGGAAGAAATATTTTGTGATGTTTCTCAGGATTCAGTAACTAGTTGCATTATTTTCTTGATGTTATTCTCTACAAGGGATCTAGATGATGCAAGGAGGGTGGAGGATACTTTTATCTTGGTTGCAGTGGTAGCAAGCATGTTTTTTTTCCAAAGGACTGGAAAACTCTGGGGTAGCAATGAAATCCTCCTCAAATTCCTTGACGTGGTCTTTCAGTCTGGCATTGTCCACTTCAATTCCTCCAATGGAATCATCAAGAGAATCATTGGTTATGCAATGAAATAGGGATATTTGGGACGACCACATTTTCCTAAAGTTAATCTCTATGCGATATTTTCCTTTCCTATTTGTTACATCTCTCTTTTCAATGACCAAATTTTTAGATTGGTTGTCAAAAACAACGCTCTGGAATACGAAGGATTCATCTTCGTCCAAAATGACGGTCTCAACTATTTCCATTGCGGATGGACCAACTTTGTGCATGTGCTTAGTTCCACTTTCAAGTTGCATCTGTTCACTTTCAATTTCGGGTTCGTCCGCCTGCCCTACATTGTTTTTTCTCTTCTTTGTCAATGGAACTTTGTGAGAAATATCAATTTTTATGTGATGAGGGTTTTTATCTCCTCCTATGTTTGAAGATTTATGGGTTGCTTTCTTATTGGGGTGGGTCATTGAAGAGATGATCTGTGATATCGTTCTCTTGGGAGTGTTGGCAGGGGACTGGGCACTCTTCTCACTGGATAATTTTCCCTGTTGTTTGTACAATTCAATGGTGCTTTGCAATGTCTCTACGCCGCAATCGCCAGAAGCAGGATTGTTGTCATCACTATCCTTGTCTTCAGTCAGGCATCTATGGATAAAAGAGCTGCTAAAGCCAACTGCTAGTAAATGTTCTCAAAAAATCCCATTAGGGTCGAACCCTTTTATCCTTTCAACATATGTTAGGTTCAAGTTCTTTAAATGGCATGCGAATTCGTCAATCTTGTTGACGTTTCTGCACACGAAGTCCCTGACTTTCTAGGGCAGAGGAATGAACTTTTTTTTTTCTTGTCATGGAAAAAATGCAACCAGTGGTTGTATTGCCTTGTTATTTCTGCAACAAACATCTTGTCTATGATGTGGCATGGAAGGAAAGAAGGATTTTCCTTGGAGCCAAATACCATCAGTACACTGTTATTTTCCTATTTTTCAAGCGTGCCCTTCCTGTTCAAAAACTTGGTTGCCTCGCCAGACATCCGTGGAGCATACTTCCCTAACAATAAATCTTTGAAAACTGAGACAGAGTCATTAAAAAATTCATAAAAACAATGGGAGGCCTTGTGCCTCCACAGAGCCTGGTACCAGAGTGTTACTGGGTCGAATCCACCATTTATTTTCTTGGAAAGAGACAGTTTTGGAAAGGACAACAATGCACTATTGCAAAAATCAAGTAGGATGACATATAAAATTTATTTGATTCTTTGAATCATGACAACTGGGAACAGATTTCAATGGAAATTAGCTTCCCCCAATCGAAAATGAATTGTTCCTTGACTGTGAAGTACAAAATATAAATAATTATATGGGAAATGCTTGTTGTGGATGCATGTCCCATTATTCTTGTAAATAACCAAGCAATTTCCCGGAATGGATTTTTAAAGGAACTTACCTGCAAATTTGTGATATCTTCAAGAACTGTTGTTGGGTCTTCGAGGAACTCGGCTAAGATGTCCAACCCGTTATCATGTTTTTCTAGGAAATCCTTGCAGTCTTGTCCTCTGAAGGTCAATGTTGGCTCCAACAATTTTAACATCTTGCGGAAGACCTGAGGTGACAAAGAAACAGGAGAATGGTCACATAGTAGAATAATTCTTTGTCTTGGAATATATTTTTCGGTGCACTAAGATACCACCTCATTACAGTCAAAAACCTCAGGGACGCAGGCTGCACGAGCGATTCCAAAGGTCCAAATCACTTCGTTCTGGGTGGAACGGGATGAATAGTAAAATTATGCCTTGGACCACTGGAATTTCTGGTCCTGATGTCCGAAGATATTTACTGTATCTCCACAAAATTGTTGTCAACCTACTGCCATAAGTTTACAAGAACGTTTGTTTGCTCCAGACGATGAATGAAATGAAAAGTTGGAAGGGATAATATAACGTTGCACAAATCTTGGTCCAAATACATGTGAATGGAAGATCTCCTCTAGACTTTCGCTCATTAATGACAATTTCGACAGTTGTTGCATGATGCGTTGTTAACATTAAAGACTAGTAATTGCACACATAGAAGTGCGAACATGGAGGATACAGAAATGAGCGATTAAGCATTGCAGATTTATTGAACGGGCCAACGCGACAACCCATGTTTGAGATGAACAATCAGAAGGGACAATATAACTCTCCGCAGATCTTGGTTTAATGCATATTAATGGGAGATCTCCTTGAGCGTTTTGCTCATTAATGACAATGTTGACGGTTCCTACATGGTGAGTTGTTAGCATGAAAGGTTTCTAATTGCATATTAATAAAGAAGTATGGAGGTCATGAGGACGAGAAAGAGAAGTTAAGGACTGTCTAATTATGGAAAGCGGTTGGACGGGCTTCAAAATAGGGTTACAAGGTACAATTATTCGAGGTGAGGGCATGAGGGTCAAATTGGATGTCTCAGAAATTTTTGAGTGCAATACGCGTAACACCGAAGAGGGTACGATAGGACAATCCAGAGGGCAATTTGTATATCGTGGAAGTATGGGTAATGTTTGTAGGACACGGAATAATGGAGATGCAAATGTGAGCCCGCCTATCTGGGAACCCGCAATCGAAAAAAGTGCCTTAAGTATGGAATAGAGAAACGGCTAGGCGGATTCGTTTTCACTAATATATTGAAACTTGTAATATATATCCCATAAAGAGAAGATAAATTAATTTAAATTTGACGAGTCGAGCTTTAATTAAATTTCACTGTCTCATTGATGTTTTTGATTTTTAATGGTGGTTAGTATGGATGTTGCATGATGAACTATTGGCAGTAAACGTTGGTCGGGCACAGTAAACAGTGCCTAAGAATTGGATATTTCATGAACCCGCCAACCCGAGGAACCGCAAAAGAGATTCCATGAAATGGGCAAGTATGGAAAGTCGTCGGACGGGCCTCAGAATCAAGGCAACAATGGTTCCCCAGGAGACGTGACTTCCCGAAGGTCAAATTGTATGTTTTGGGACTTGAATGCAAAATGTGTACCACGGAAGAGAGGATGGTCATTAATGACATGTTTAAGTTTCATGCACAACGAAGTTATAGCATTAAAGCTTACCAATTGCATTTCCAAAGAGAATTAGGAAGATGGCGGGGACACAGAACAACAAGCAAGGAATGGCTAATTATCGAAAGTGGTTGGTGACACTTCGAAATAGGGCTACAATATACATCCAGCAAAGGTGAGGGCCCGAGGGCGAAATTGTATCTCTCAGGCATGATGATGCTTTCATGTGGACAAACTGTATATCATGAAACTTCGGGTACTGCTTGCTAGTCATGGAACATGGGAAACACAATCTTGAGCCCGCCAGTCCGGGACACGCAATCGAAAAAATGTCTAAGTATGAAACAGGGATACACGGTAAATGTACAATGTCATGGAAATGCAACCAAATTGGGGCTAAGTATTGAAAGCAACGACGAACAGTTGGGCTCGTGACAGGATATTCCAACAGACAAATTGTATATCGCGGAACTCCGATCACTGTTTTCAAGTTGCGGAATATTACAAACACAATTTTGAGGCCGTCAATCCGAGAACCCGCAATCAAAAAAGTGTCCAAGTATGGAATAGGGAAACACTGGTCTGTACTTTTTTTCGCTAATATATTGAAATTTTAGCTAGAAATATCTTCTTTGCATGTTTATTGACAAGTTCTATAGGGATGGTTAGTCCTCGAGACTTCGACTTATTAATGACGATCCTTACGATTGTTTCATGATGGCATTTTAGTGTTAAACCTTTGTTGTTTCATATTTGGAAATAAGTACGAGGATGGCCGGAACGGGAAACAGTGACTAAGAATTGGAGATTTCGTGAACCCGTCAACAGGAGGATCCAAAATAGGGTGACAAGGTCTCCCTAGAAGACGTGAGGCCCCAACGGTCAAATTTCATTTCTCGAAACATTTGAATGCATAATCTATAAGACGGAAGAGGGGACAATGTCGGAATCTAGTAGTCAATTTGTATATTGCGGAGGGTCAGATGCCAACTGTTTCGTACCAGTGTGTTTAGTTGTCACTAGTAAGAGCATAACTAATGTATATTAGGAAGGACAGGAAGTTAGTGGGGATGGAAGGAAGCGATAGATACTTTGAAACATTTGTGAACTATGGTAGAGTGAATCTTACGAGTTCGAGGAGTTCGCGATGGAATTGTAGATCACGGAAGTTTTGAGTGCAAGATGTATATAACGGAACAAGAAGTAGTAGAGTTCGAAAGTGCCAGTCCAACATTCACGGCCATAAAATTGGTCGGATTAGTCATGTGAGTATATAGATGGAGATGAAGATATGTCAGCCCACGAACGTTGGAACCTGCGATCATAGAAAGGCAACTAAGTATATAACCAGAAAGCGATAATACACGGGAAGAAGAAAAGGGAAAAATGGATAAGGAGTCCGTAGTGGAATTGTAGATCACATAAATTTTGAGTGCAAGATGTATATCACATAACAAGAAGAAACAGAGTTTGAAAGAGCCAACCCGAAACATTGACTAAGAATTGGAGATTTTCGTGAATCCGTCAACACGAGGATCCAAAATAGGGTGACAAGGTCTCCCCAAAAGAGGTGAGACCCCGACAGTCAAATTGTATCGCTCGAAACATTTGAATGCATAATCTGTAACACGGAAGAGGGGACGATGTCGAAATCTGGTAGTCAATTTGTATATTGTGGAGGGTCGGATGCCAATTGTTTCCTACCAGTGTGTTCAGTTGTCACTAGTAAGAGCATAACTAATGTATATTAAGAAGGACAGGAAGTTATTGGGGATGGAAGGAAACGACAAATACATTGAAACATTTGTGAACCGTGGTAGAGTGAAGCTTGCGAGTTCAAGGAATCCACGGTGGAATTGTAGATCATGGAAGTTTTGAGTGCAAGATGTATATCACCGTACAAGAAGCAGCAGAATTCGAAAGTGGCAACCCGACAACCGCGGCCATAGAATTGGCTAAGTATGGAAATGAACAATGGTCGATTGGATTCCTCATGCGAGGATATAGATGGAGATGAAGATGTGTCATCCCTCCAACGTTGGAACCTGCGATCATAGAAAGGAGAATAAGTATATAGCCAGAAAGCGATAATACACGGGAAGAAGAAAAGGGAAAAAGGGTTAAGGAGTCTGCGGTGGAATTGTAGATCACAGAAATTTTGAGTGCAAGATGTATATCATGGAACAAGAAGCAGCAGAGTTCGAAAGCGCCAATCCGACAACCGCAGGCATGAAACTGGCTAAGTATGGAAAGGAACAGTGGTCGGTCGGATTCGTCATGTGAGGATATAGATGGAGATGAAGATATGTCAGCCCGCCAATGGTGGAAATCGCGATCATAGAAAGGCGACTAAGTATATAACTAGAAAGCGATAATACATGGGAAGAAGACAAGGGAAAAAGGGCTAAGTATCTCACAGAAGAACATCTACTATTTGTTTATCAATGCCAATCCTTTCGAACCCCTGGTGAGTTCTCACTAGTAAAATCATAAATTTCATATCACAGAAGTTTTTTGGGTGCAAGATGTATATGATGGAACATGGGACATAAGTGTTGGATACTGAAAACCTGGGACACGGTGATCAGATAATTGACTAAGTATTGAAAGGGATCGCGGTTGGTCGAGCTCATGGTATGAACATATAGATAAAGAGTTGCCAATTTGTGAATCCAAGAGGTCGTGATCATATAGATGCAACTAAATATAGAACCACAAAGGGATAATAGAGGGGAAGAAAAGAGAAAATATTAAGAGAAAGTGTTTATATTTATTCCAATAGTATTCATATTAATATATATTAATAGATTATTTCTGGTCCAAAAGCATATCATCTTCCAATTTCCAGGATCCTGTTCAGTTCGCAAATTTTGTTGAAATCCATAAGAAACATCTATTGTTCGTTTATTAAGGCCAATCCTTTCGAATCCCTGGTGAGTTCTCACTAGTAAAAGCATAAATTGCAGATCACGAAAGTTTTTTGGGTGCAAGATGTATATGAAGGAATAGGGGACATAAGTGTTTGATTCCGCAAACCTGGGACCCGGTGATCAGATAATTGGCTAATTATTAAAAGGGATCGTGGTCGGTCAGGCTCATGGTGTGAAGATATAGATAAAGAGTTTCAAATTTTCGAATCCATGAGGCCTTGATCATATAGATGTGACTAAATATAGAACCACTAAGGGATAATAGAGGGGGGGGGGAAGAGGAAAAATTAAGAGTTTTTATACATTCCTGTGGACAAATTGTATATTGCGGAACTTCAGGCACTCTTTGCAACTCGCGGAAGATTCAAAACACAATTTTGAGCTCGTCAATCCGGAAACCACAATCAAAAAAGTGTCCAAGTATGGAACAGGGAAACACTAGCCGGGACTTTTTTTCGCTAATATATTGAAATTTGTAATAGATTTTCCATTACCTGGAAAGATATTATGTTCATGTTTCTGGACAAGTTCTGCAAGGATGGTTGGTTCTCGAGACTTTTTCTTGTTAATGACAATATTTACGGTTGTTGCATGTTGTCGTTTTAGTATTAAAAATTTGGTGTTTCATATCTGGAAAGAAGTATGAGGATTTACAGAACAGGAAACACTGACTAGGAGTTGGAGATTTCGTGAACTCGCCAACGCGAGGATCCAAAATAGGGTGACAAGGTCTCCCCAGACCCGATAGCCAAATTGTATAGATCGAAACATTTGAATGCATAATGTGTAAAATGGAAGAGGGGACGATGTCGGAGTCCATTTGTCAATTTGTATATGGTGGAGGACCGAGTGCCAATTCTTTCCTACCAGTTTGTTCAGTTGTCACTGGTAAGAGCATAGTTAATGTATATTAGGAAGCAGGCGAAGTTAGTGGGGATGGAAGGTAGCAATAGATACTTTGAGCAAAGTTAATTTATACGTTAAGCCTACGATGGAATTGTAGATTACGAAAGTTTTGAGTGCAATATGTAAATCACAGAACAATAAGCAGCCAAGTTCGTAAGCGCCAACCCGGCAACCGCGACCATAAAATTGGCTAAGTATGGGAAGGAACAACAATCGGTTGGATTCTTCATGTGAGGATATAGATGGAGATGAAGATATGTCATCCCGCCAACCCTGGAACTGAATATCATAGAAAGGCGACTAAGTATATAACCAGAAAGTGATAATGGAAGGGAAGAAGAAAAGGTGAGTTCGTATGCGCCAACCTGGCAACCGCGGCCGTAAAATTGACTAAGTATGGAAAGGAACAATGGTCGGTCGGATTCGTCATGTGAGGATATAGATGGAGATGAAGATATGTCATCCCACCAAACCTGCAACCCATGATCATAGAAAGGAGACTAAGTATATAAACTGAAAGCGATAATGTACAGGAAGAAGAAAAGGGGAAAAGGGTTAAGTATCTAACAGTAGAAAATCCATTTTTCGTTTATTAAACCCAATGTTTGTGAACCCCTGCTGGGTTCTCACTAGTAAAATCATAAATTGCAGATCATGGAAGTTCTTTGGCTGCAAGATGTATATGATGGAACAGAGGACATAGGTGTTGGATACCGCGAACCCAGGACTTGGTGGCCAGATAATTGGCTAAGTATTGGCCAAGAGAAAGTTTTGATATTTATTTCAATAGTATTCATATTAATATATATTAATAGATTATTTATGTTTCAAATGAAAATCATCTCCCAATTTGCAGGATGTTTTTCAGTTCGCAAATTTAGTTGAAACCATGAATTTTTTTAGTGCAAGATGTATATAACGCAACAAGAAGCAACAGAGTTCGAAAGCGCCAACCTGGCAACCGCGGCCATAAAATTGGCTAAGTATGGAAAGGAACAACAGCCGGTCAGATTCATCATGTGAGGATATAGATGGAGATGAAGATATTTCATCCCGCCAATGCTGGAACCCGCGATCATAGAAAGGATACTAAGTATATAACCAGAAAGTGACCATAGGTGGGAAGAAGAAAAGGGGGAAAGGGATAAGTATCTTACAGAAGAAAATCTATTGTTCCTTTATTAATGCCAATCTTTTCGAACCCCTGGTGAGTTCTCACTAGTTAAAGAATAAATTGCATATCACAGAAGTTCTTTGGCTACAAGATGTATATGACAGAACATGGGACATAGGTGTTGGATACCGCAAACCCGGGACCCGGTGGCCAGATAATTGGCTAAGTTTTGGCCAAGAGAAACGTTTTATATTTATTCCAAGAGTACTCATATTAGTATATATGCACAGATATTATCAAATATAAGAAGCTGCAATATATGCAAGATATTGAACAGGAACATGGCATCAACACTTGAGTTTCCGTGTTCTAATAGTCATTTATTCATTCTATTTACGTAAGTATAGGGCCGACGCCACATAAGTATCGCCTATGACAAATTATTCTTCCATGTAAAATGTAAGGAACGAACAGAGTAGCCTTTATTTAAATTGAAGTATTGAGCAACAGAAAGAAAATCGTGTCGTCCATGTTTAATGATATACAGAAAAAAGGTACAAAATAAAATGAAAAGCAATACTAGAGATTGGAAAACACCATAAAAAAATAAAACCGCAAATATTATATATTCAAATAAGATGGGTTACAAAATACAACTAAGATTATTTGCCACAATGACTGCGATTTGGCCTGTCGCTGACCAATAAAAAATATGTACAATAATGAATCTTGTTGACAATCTTCTTGACGATCAAATGCTTGATTCGTAAAAAACAACGAGTTGAATATCAATTTCGAGTCTTGGACTTAATTGGTACTGCCAACTAGATCTATCCCAGTTTTTTGAATAGCTTGTCTCTTCTAGATATGGCCTGCTTTCATTGGTTGGTTATTCATCATTCCATTCTTTGTCAAGTATTATTTTCCCGTTGCCTTCAAAAACTTGGGGTTTTAGGTGCCTTCCTTGTAATGTTCCTGACCTTGACATCCGAGACAACTTAGAAATGTGATCCGGGCCCAATTCAAAGTCGAGGGAGTCATTTTATGTGATGTCAGTTATGGGGGAAACAAATCATGTTAGGCAACAAAAGCCGAGACAAGAAAAAAATTCAAGTATGTTGTGACTATTGTTCTCCCTGTATTTGATCATTTGTTTTGTTGAAAAGCCTGCTTGAAGATTTGTATGTTGAACTTCTTTGTTTTATTACAGTAAATTGGAAGGAACGTTCAAGCCAACTGCAAAATGTTCTTCTATTGAAGTACATGAATTCTTCCGGCAGCATAGGTCTGGAAAGTGTAACAAATGCTGCAGAAGGGATCAAAATATATCTTTCGTCGTAGGGGTGGCAGACATGGAGGCCCACAGAAAGGTCTGGAATGTTCGGAAGTGACACCAAATATTACTCCATGCCTGAATACACTCAATAGGAAATTATAAAATTGGATACTAACCAACGTGAGAAACTGTATGGGCGTTTGAATCAATATTCTGAAATTATAAAACGTTTTATGACAGTTTCTATGTCAAATAGTGTTGAGCGACTTCTAGATGCAGCAAGAGACTTGACATACAATCAACTTTCGATCCAGGTAGTTTCACCTTCAGGCATCCACATAGGCAGTGACCCCAGGCTCCAGATAGCTTTGGCCTCGTATATTGACATTGACAGTGGCAATGGGAACAGTGCTACTGACTGCACTGTGACAATGAGATGAACAAACAAGGTTTTCATTGTCAAAGTACTTAAACTGCAGGATTATCAAAACTGCAAAGAACATCGACTTTAGTGTTGCTTTCTCACGAAATCTACAATTTTGGTTTGAGTCCATAAATCTTTGGATGTTGGGTGTCTTGTACGATAATTAACTTGACATTAGGCACATGCCAGACATCTATTATCTGACATTGCAGTGTTAATGCAATTTCCATAGTGGACGACAACTCAATTGCATTGGCACAAAAAATATTAATTTTGTGATTACTTAACATCCCTAAAGGACATGAATCCCAAACAACACCTAAAACTTTTCGAACAGACCTCTGTTAAAAAAAAATACATTGTTCTATATTTATAAAAAAAAAAAAAATACTGTATGGTTTGATTTTTTTTTTTTTTTTTATCAAATATCGCATAAACTGCAACAGAATAAATGCATTTTCCCCATCCAATGCAAGGGAAACAATAGGAAGATTGGCATTAGGTTGAAACAGGTCTGGAAACACGCCACTACATTAAGGTTTCTTCTAAAGAATGAAATAAGATGATTACATGAAGGTGGTAGTAAAAGGTGATTTTCATAAATCAAATCATTACCTGAACACGCGGAACCTCTTGCAGAAGGTGGTAGTATAAAATAATCCTCAGAAAATGTTGCAAAGTCCATAATCCAGTTATATGCGTAGGAGTAGTAAAATAAAAAATGTGCAGTAGCGATAGACAATTGATTGTATGTGGAGTATGTAACTACATCCAGAGCACAGTGAACAAACTTTGACAAAGAACATGACTTTCTGTCAAGCCTGTTACCACAGCCAGAAGTAGCTCAAAAAAAATTGAAATAGAAACTTCTGTAATTTTAGTATCTTGTTTTATCCACGCATACAATTTCTATTACCGACTTCTAGGTAAATTCGTGAATGGAGTAATATTTTGTGTCATTTCCGAATATCACAGAACATTTTGCAAGCCACGGTAAGTGTGAGTCCTCTGACGAAGACAAATTCTTGTGTGCTCTGCAGAATTCAATACACTTGCCAAATCTATGTTGTTGGAAGAAACTATATACTTTAACGAAGAAGCATTTCGCATGTGATTTGAAAATCCCTTCCAACTCCCAACAAGAAAACAAAGAAGATCAATAAACAAATCTCCAAGAAGGATTTTCAACCAACCAAAGCATCGAATGCAGGAAGAACACCAACCAAAAGATACTTGTTTTTTTTTTTTCCCCATCTGAGTTTCTATTGGATAACATAGTTTTTTTTTTGGCTCAAAGCTCACGTCACATAAAACCAGTCTCTCTTATTTCATTTGGGCCTCAATGGCATCTCTAAGTTGTCTTACATGTCCATGACCAGGAACATTAGAATGAAGTCACCCTAAAGCCCAAATCTTTGATGATAGAGAGAAATGGCAATAAGTATTTAAAAGAAACACTGGAGGATGACAGTATGATCTTCCGTAGATTTTGGTTTAATTCATCTTAATGACAGATGCCCTCAATCTTTTTTCTTATTAATGTCAATCTTTTCGCTTATTAATGCCAATATTTTCGAATATGTACGTTGACTAGTGACTAATAGCACGTAATAACATTCCCATATCCGAGCAGATTCTCAAATATGACAACATCTAACATATGCACAGTATTAAAGAGGGACATGAAGTCAAGGCCTCTGTGGATGACACTTTCGTGGATGGAAGCGAGGTAGTACAGTATTGCACTCTTACTATGATGAAGAATTTGAAAAACTGAAAGAGCCAATATTTGTTTTTTGCAAATTCAAATTGTAGGCAAAAACAATTATCAGATCCCATATTATTAGCATGTCTATGCATTTTAATGGGTGATATCCTCGAGATTTCCACTTATTAAAGAAAATATTTTTGAACCTATCTGGTCATTTGTCACTTTTGAAATCATAATTAATCTCCATTGGGAAGGGAGGAAGGTAGCGTGGATGGTGGGGAGCGACTCTGAACCTGGAAACATGTGAACCCGCGAAACTTTGAAAACTCGACTAAGTATGGAAAGGCAAGTCGGACAGACAAAGTCATCGTAGGCAGAGGAAAGGTTGCGAGTTCAAGGAGTATGGGGTCGAATTGTAGAGAACGGAAGTTCTAGGTGCAAGATGTATACATCAAACACGAGTTACCATGGTTTGATAGCACCTATCCGAGAAGCCACGTTCATAAAAATGGCTAAGCACGCAATCGAACGACGGTTGGTCGAAATCGTGATGTGAATATATAGATGGAGATAACGATTTGTCAGTTTGCCACACCAGGAACCTGCGAGAATAGAAACGTGAGAAAGTATAAAACTAAAAACGCATAATAGAGAGGAAGAACAAAAAGTAAAAAATGGGAAAGTTTACAAGAGGAAAAAAAAAGGAGAGAATAACTATATCGCTTAGACAATAACACTTACTCTCATAAATATGAAACCATAGTAAGACAGAAACCATGGAAAAAGCATCGCCAGCTATGAAACATAGTTGGAGCCGGACAAACTCTGGTTGAAGCCATAAGAGATGCAATTTACATCGACTGCAAAATTTTGACTGTTATTTTATCTTAATAGTATTTTATGGGGAGCCAACTACAAAACAATGTAACAACAGATCCAACTGCAGATGAAACACCCCAACATTTCAAAGTTTAGGCAAACAAGAAAAAGAAAAAAATAACAACCCAGTTAAGAAGCACCAAAAGGCCCACCTGTAGCCGCGGGACCTAAACCCTGCAAAGTTGAATCAAACAACAGTAAGCATCATCCAGGGAACAAAGAAGCAAGCACCAACCAGTCGACCAGGAATGTCGCAGTTCCAATCGCGGTTGCAGAACCCCAAACGTGCAAACTGCAACAAGACGAATAGGAAAATAAGAAATCAGTGGAGATGCAAGAAGCGAGCATGAACCAGTGAACCAGCAATGTCATTGAAGTACAATATTTCCCAAATTGACTGCAGAGAACATTGCATATAAAAAATAAAAAAACCGGAAGAAAATTCAATGTTGCAGCAAGCATGAACTAGTGAACCAACAATTCCGCCGAAGTACAATATTGCCCAAATTGACTGCAGAGAACATTGCATATATTAAAAAAAAAATCGAAGAAAATGTATTGTAACAAGCCTACAAAGTAAACATTTAACGTTGCGAAGCTTGTTAGGTAAACATTTAAGTATGTCAGAAATTCTCTGTAAATATTTAAGAAAGAATGCAGTGTGGCAAGTCTCTTACGCACCAAAAAAAAATTATTATAATTTATTATAAAATAAAATTAGTAACAATAGTTCGAATAGTAGAGAATGTATTCAAAGGACAAACTTTGGATATGCCAGCATATCAAACATTGGGATAAATTTAGCTAGCATAAAATGCTAATACAAACATTCGAACTAATGCTAACATTAATCCACCTTCAAGCAATGCATAAGAAAAATATATGATTCAAAAGACTGTATACGATCAAAAATTTTGGGTATGCTAACATATAAAACATTGGGAATAGCGAAGCCAACAATAAGACCTCCAATTTGTTATCCAATCAGATCATTGCATATATGGTACTTTTTATTATATAAAAATCAATATTTTTTGTTCCCTAGCTCCAACAATAGATATTGTGCAAATATTTGTGGTCAAAGGAAAAACTAATATGAAGTCAACGAATTATCGATCGCTATAGTCCCTCTATGCCTACAGCAGGGACTAATAACTCTTAATATGTAGAAATCTTCGAATAAGCCTATGTACATTCATGCACCATGATGGTATGTCAATATATATATATATATATTCATTATTCATGTAGGCCAAATGGATGTTTAACTACTATTTATTCATTTTTTTCCTCATAAAAAATTTGTAGCCTCTTATTACAAAAACGTACACTATGAACATGCTTGTAAGAACAATATTTACACAAAAAACATTGGTGTTCTTACAATATATCTTGAGCTCTAAAGAACATCAAAGTTTGTATAAATTAGCTTGAATGCATATAATGAGGATTATGATATCCCATAGAAAAAACTAAGGTAGATTTCCACCTACTAACTTGAACATAACATCTTAATTGTTCAAGGAAATGGTAAAACCCTAAGTGCACTCACTCCCTTTGGATAACATGCATTCCAAAAACAAGAAATCCACATAAGGGAAAACACTAAAATGCAAACTGCACACCATTGTCCACACAAGGAAAAAAAATCAAATACCACATAAGGTCAAGCACCTATATTATATACATTTCCAGTAACTGATTTCAAAAGACAAAAACAAACCCTAGCCCTGAACCAACCAAATACTAGGCTTGAATAGAAATGACCAAATCCCTAGAATCTCCTACTTTCTACTTTGAGAAGGTGCCATGGAGGAAAAACCCTCATCCACCCTTAGAAGCTCCTACTTTATACTTTGAGAAGGTGCATTGATCCGGATTTTATGAGCAGAATGAAATGAATACAGATTATTAACAGGTGCTTAACACAAAATAACAGAGATACAATAAAATTGGTTTTCTATTCAATAACTAAATAAGTTGAAACTGTAAAATGCAGCGGAAACAAGCTTACTAGAATGGTGGCAGCTTATCTCTGAGAAGAGATGTGACGGTTGCGCGCATTTACAAGAAAATCATTACAATAAGGCTCTGAAGGAATTTTTACAATAAGAAGTAATGTCAAAAACCCTAGACATCCAAAAACCTGACCCTAGGAGATGAAGCGCCAAAAGTCATGTGGGCCCTGTTTGGATAAGTTACTACATCAACTTCTCGGGGTCGTAACTTTTGCTTACGATCTTCGTTTTAGGCGTATGATAGCCTGTTGAAAAGGTATCATCGAGGAGATTCATTGTAGGAAAAATATTGAAGGAAATTACATATTGCAAACATGTTTTCCCAAAAAACATCGTTTAGGGCCTCAAAATGGCTCCCAAAGTGAAAACTGCTAAAAATAATAAATTACCGAAATTGCCATAAAACTGTTTTGAGCCAGTTGGAAAAGGTGGGTGGCCACCAATATCCATCTGGATCATGCATGGAGGAAAAACCCTCATCCACCTTGAGTTGACAGTGGCATCGTAAAATGACAAGTAATTTCCTTTTCATGTCACCATCGCCTAAATGTTGAGCAAAGATAGCCAAGGACACCTAAAACCAAATAGAAGCCTATAATAAAGACCTAAAAGAAACCATCATTCATTTGTTACACTAGAATAGATTGGTGGCTTAAGTAGAATCCCTCGAGATTGAGGATAAGTCAACACCTCTGTTTAACTAGGTTCCATACAATGGTGCCCAAAAGTTAACCACCAAGCAATACATGAGTCCCATTGTGTGTCCAAATCCTTCATTTTACTTCAAACTTGAACTCATGATCTCTCTATTTGCAGAGCCCTTTTCCCTCACCCACATATTATATAATAATATCAACCCAATATTTACTTATACATAAAATCCCTTAAATTATTTAAAATTCCATAACATAGTACCCCTTTACAGGGATGGAAGGTTTTATCAATATGAAATCAAGTGATGAGATTTCTCAAAAAAAATTCACTCGACGCGAATTTTAACTGTACATCTATCCATATTTGACTCTTATTGGTCCCTGCCCTTCGGGTTGAGGGACTATTAGTAGTCGTTTTTCCCATCTTTGCACCAAGACCATTGAAAATAGAGCATTTTACCCAAAGTTTTTACAAATCCATACGATTTTCTCTCGCAAATTTCATTTTTATCAAGTTTTATTTCATTTTTGTCAAGTTTTAATCTTTGAGGTTTTATTTGGCCTCTTCTCGAGGAATATCCCATATATTAGACCAAAACCTTAGTTTAAAGCATAGGTTCGCTAGTAATTTTCCTTGATATCAAGTAATTGTAGATATCAATCTAGCATTACTTCCTAGCATTAAATGTTTTCTTGGTTTTTTCATTTTCCATATGGTTTAACACATATTAGGACACCATAAATGTTTTTTGTTTTTTATGATATGGATGTTGTGTCCAACAACAACTCACTGTCAACAACTAACTGTCAAATCCCTAAGCTCAACGTTGTTGAGCTTCCACCTATTTGGCCATGCAAACCTTGTTGTCAAATAAACTATGATTATATACTCTCTTAAAGAGTAAGGAACTTACCTTATATACCTCCTTACAGGCCTGTTGTTGGTGTTGTAAGTTTTGTTGGGTGTACTGCTACTTCTCCTCGCTCTCTCTACCCCATCATCTTCTCTAAATAAAGGATTGTTTATGCTCGCTCTCTTTGCCCCATCCTCTTCTCTACATAAAGGGTTGTTTCTATGGTTTCTCTCCATTACAACCCTGAAACTTGGTATATTTTCCATTTTCCCTTGAAAATTGGTTTGATGGTTTTCCCTCGAACTTGTATGATTTTTTTCATAGAATGAAAGCTCTCAGGTTTGTGAAAAGATCTCAATCTTCCTGGAGGAATATGAGCGATATGGAAAGAACCATGGATGCATCAACCAGTCTCGATGTCAAGGCTGAGTAGGGCCAAGCACATTCCATTGACGCATTAACCACTCTTGATAATCTCCAAGCTTGGCTCTGGCTCCAGGTCCATTCCCTGCTATGGAGTGTGGTGATGTTTGTTTTGTTCTATCTAAAGCTGTGACTGGAGATATGATGGAAGTTTGGAGTTGGGATGGCGTTGTGACTGGAGCTATCAAACTTACCAGTGGAGTGTCTTATATAATATGTCATGGTTTCCATTCTTTTCGTGCAACTTTACCACATAATATACTTATTTTTTGTCTATTCTATTGTTTTCACCCACAGGATACATAGAATACGACTTCATTCATGTCTTTGTCCTTTTGTTTGAACCTGAATTACTGACTACTGAGGATGAAAGTGGGTTGGCTTCCTTTCCTTTAAACCCTGTGGTACAGACCATGGAGAATGAAATGAGGATTATTGGTTTTCTTTGGTTATTATGGTGGTATCTACTAACTTTCTTGCAATCTTATAGAAACATTAACAAAAATGTTAGAAAATGAATTTTGTCAAATAATGTTTTTTGAAAACTGCGATAGATATTTTATTTTTCTTTACCTTAAACATAGATATTTTATTTTTCTTTTTTAATATTAATTATTGTGTTAAGTAGAATTGATATTTAGTTTAAAGAATTAACAAAAGACATGGATTTATCATATGACCTGACAGAGGTGGTGTAGTCGCACTGCCTTATATCAGTGAATTAGACTGAATTAGACGGGTGGATGGCCTGCCATGATTAGATAATTTAACTTAATTAATGAGCTTGTGGTTTGTTTTGTTATCCACACAATAATTATTAGCATTTTCTAAGGCTTTGTTTTGTAATCCACACAACAACTATTAGCATTAGCATTTTCTAAGGGTAAATCGATGTTTCACTAGCAACTCTGATACAAAATCAATGGTTTTCTATTTTTTGGTGAAACTGATACTTTTCTTTAAACTACATAGTTATAGTTTATTATCAGGCCAGTATTCACGTTAGAAATATATCACTCCTTAAAAAAATATGTATTTTTTTAATATATTTATTGAAATCAATAAATGCAAAGCTAAGGTGGGAATATGAAATATTTGAAAATAAAATAGTCATCTATTAATTTCAAACCCTGATCTTCCTCTCCTATTAGCGCTAGGAACACCTAGGTTGAACAAGTATGGTAGATCTACCTTCTATACTTCGGATCACAATGGGATATAGAGATTATTGTTTTCTTCACTAGGATGAAGATGTAAATCTGGGTCATATAGTACACTACGATCCTGTTTGTGATAATGCAAGGCACATCTATATTTATCTTCATTTTTTGGTAGGTTCAAATAGAGGACACATAAAATGAATATCAGACCATAAGAGGATTTCTAAACCTTGTTGGAGATAACTTAAAATGTATTATATGGGCTCTTTGTTTATTGTCCCAAACTGAATAGTGTGTGGTGTTCTTTATTATTAACTTTGTGGTTACAAACATTTCCATAAGTACTCTGAGCTTTAATTAAAGTGATGCATAATCAAAATGGTTTACTGCATAATTAAAATGGTGTGTGGGAGTTGTACTTTTATACCTACATAGAAAGCCATCTGTTGTGGCTTCACTTAAATTATTTTAAAGAATATAAATATTGAGATAAACAATGTTAACAAAATATGTGTGAAAACTTAACAAAATATCCATGCCAAAACTGTTGTTTCTTCCAAACGAGCTATGGTTAAACTCATTGGAAATTTAAGGTTAGGGTTAGGTTTAGGGTTTTTGACTCTCACTAAGCATTAGAGTTGCTCATGTTTCTCTAGCTTGCAACACTTAGAAAATATGGAAGCATACTCTAGTGTTTTGTGTAGATTCAAATCGAGTTTTATCAATTTAAGGGAGGCTGAGCAAGGAAGCATTTTGTCTAAGTGTTGATTAGTAGAAGCTACAAGGTAGTTTTATGCCCGTCATGTTCATGTTAGCCATACAACCAACTCTCACAACTTGGATAATAGGTTGGAATGTAACTTCCATCCAACCACAACATTAACCAGATGAGGCTATTACTCAAAAAATTGAGGATATTGAGCCAACCCGACTTAACTCAAATTCTTCATTCGACCTAATCACCAGAGCTACAACAACACAGATGAAAATAGACAAAGAAACTAACACACACCCACTACGACAACCTAGATTTTTTGTCTTTTTCTTCGAGGGACAGAATCCTTGAGATTTCTAGGGGACTAGCACAAACCATCCCTTCCCTTATCCTCCTCCAAGCGACCACAACCTGGCCTTAGCGCAAGCACCTTTCGCAACTCGCGAGTTGGGAGTCAAGGCTCTCGACTCCTCTTTCTCCAAACGCCGATACCCGAGATGTGATACGAGTATGGCTCCCTCCTCACTAGCGCCTGCTACATGTAACTGTGGGCTAGGCTAAAAACTAGCACCACTCGCAACTCGCGACTTCGCTAGTTGGAGTGTTGAGCTCTCGTGCTCCTCCTTTGTGAATCCTCGAGACGTGAGAGGTCAACGTTACGTGGACTCTGCCAAGCGACGCGTACACGCCACTTGTCTCCTATGTCGTACTCTGCTTACGAGTTGTGTCGTTGCCGCCTGTCACACGAGACCTCAGCTCTTGGCGTTTCGCGACCTTAGCGATCAAGGGGAAACTTATTCATCCTACGAAACCCTGAACCACGATAAGTCAACAATGGGTTGACTCTTTCCCAGGCAACATGTGTCCACCATATGTCACCCACTCCCACCTTTCTCTAGGCGCTTGTTGTTACGCCACCTTTCAACCACGTGGTCCCCACCTAACAGGTGTGCCATGTGTTCGCACGAGCCCTCGATGCTCGGCACTTCGCGACTTCTGTAGTCGAAAGGAGATTCTTTCAACCTTTGAACCCCCGATACACGATACCACGCGGAGGTTCTGATCTATGCTCTTGGATCCCATCGCTACTTGCGAAGGTTGAAAGAGTCGAGGTGTTAACGCCTGCGCTCCTCCTCTATATCCATCGGTCATGACAGATCTGGGGTATTTTCGAAAGGATTCCAAATTTTCGTCTACCAAATGATGGGGTATTCTCTTTCGATAATCGGACTCGCTATTCTTTCTGAGCTTGAATCACGAAATTCAACCTCTCGGAGCTTTAAACTCCCATGACTCCGAGGTCTTAGGGAGCTACTCTTTCTTGCATAAGGTTTCTAGACCCGGATCGCATGAACCTTCAGACGGTTCTTGGGCAGTTGTCCCTGATCTTAGTCGAGTATCTGGGTAAAGGTTCGGTACGGTTCCAAGGTTTATGGGGTAATTCCCGGGGAAGAGTACTCTTGAGGAGCCTTCCTAGAATATTGTGAGAATCAAGCAAACATGATGATTCTTGGTGGAGCGAACTCCTACCCCAGACTTAATCATTTGTACAGAAACCAACTATGGCATGTAAGTATACACATGCATCCATTATTTCCAGTCTAAAACACCAGGCAATCATTCCACACAGAAATCATTATGGGCATATAAACATGAGCATGTATTCATTATATTCAATTCAAAATACAAGGCATAAAACACTTATCGGATCCACCAGGCGTGATGCAACTACTGGGAGGGGTGCTCGTTTCCACCCAACCATAGGCTCAGTGACTCCAAATGGATTTACCACTAGCCACCCCCGAGCTAGACCACGATGCTTTGAGATTCAGTCTCCTACTTCCAGCTCAACGAAAGTCAAGGACGAAGGTTACTCTCCTTCTCCTGATACAAAAAGATAACCCAGGATGAAGGTTGTTGATACTTAGAACACATCTCCAAAAGACTTCATCCTCCCTTGAAATCCGGCCTTCTTTTACCTCTTCTTCTCTCTGAAATTCGACTTATATCAAATGAATGTATAATGATGTTTATTTATACCATTTATGT
>SNQJ01S0041634.1:13239-51547 GCA_010110895.2 Picea sitchensis | reverse complement strand
TAAGGAACCTGATGCATATATAAGAAAGTTATAATGATCAAACATGACACATACCATGGTACCTGGACCAATTACCTCATGGAGCAAGAGTCTTCTCTGATGCAAGTCCAAGCCGATGGTGATGGATGTTGTTGTTGTTGTTGTTGCTGATAGGACAAATCTGGCGAAGAAGAAAAAGGATGGGCCCTCCAGGGCCATGCTTAGGTCAATCCTGCTCTCAGTACTCCATGTCTAGGACCTGTGGGCCTCAAGACATGATCTCCTAGTTATCCCTAGAAAACGGGGATAACAATGACCTAGTGATTCATGAATACCCTATATTGTTGTGCCAACAAATCTAAAATTTTGTATTGTAATATCCTAATGTGTATTCTCAACAAAGTCATATGTCCCATGAAAAATTTATGGTCTATTTGAAAACACTTTGATGTTTTTCACTTGTTACTAAAGATTGATATTGTACCACCAATAACTTTACCATTGATATGAAATTTTGACATGTAACTATCGTTATGTCCTCTTTCCAAAGGCATTAGTTTCACTTTCATGGGATCTCTAATACTTAAGATATACATGATTTAGTGAACCTTATTTTTGTTTAACACCCAAGTTTCATGATTGAGAAAAAACACTAACTTGTATGGACTATAACCCTGGAATTCTCATGCCCATGAAATTTGGATCATATATAGTTGATTATGTATTTTGTCCAATTATTCAAGTCTCACCTCATTGGGATACACCTATCCAAACTTATGTCTGAAGTCATGTAACATGTTGTTTAAATGTGCCCAAAACTAAGAATCATACACTATGATAACAAATATTCTAAGCCAAATTCCCAAATAAGCATAACAAACACTCAATATAGTAAAACGATGCTTAGATGTAAATAAGTGAATGAGTAATAAAGTCTCTTCAAAGTGGTAACCTCTTATTAAAATATATCTAAAAACACAAGACAAGATATATAAGAGATATAGAGGGTTTAGAGTCATCATACACTATCAATTTGATCTAACTATAATTAATATAATAAGAATTAATGAAGGTTATGATTATAACATGGCCTCGATATAGGTTGACTCTATGAGAACTCTTGGAGGAGGAGAAGATGTTTATCTTTCTACCACTTCAATGAATTGCCAATGGATGGTTATAGCTTTATTATGATATTGCATGTAGTTCCATGAAGGATCCATGTCATACTTCACCATACGTACCAAATTGGATGACGATTCAATTGATAGAAGCGTCGATGCAATTAGTGATCTAGTTAGGGATTTCCAACTAATTATTCGTGTGGCTCTGTGTACAAAAGTGGGACACAAAATAAACAATAGGATTTCGATCCTTTGTGTGTTGACACTATGTAGTATTCATGTAATGATACTCATAGGCTTTAGCTCTCTAATAATAATTTGATTTGTTCTAGCTCAATGTTATTTGTGATTTGTTGTGTGTGAATTATTAATTCACTTTTAGTTTAATAGATGTGTTATTTGATAACCTACAACTCGTAGTTGGATCACATATTTCCTCTTCTACTCTCCCGGATATCTCATCATTTATGATCTTTGATTCTGCCTAAGTAGACATCTTTCTACATTCTTAACTTTGTTAAGAAGGAATTGATTATGAACAAATAACATTTTTTATTTTATCATCTTTCATTGCAAATTATTCCATTAAATAATCTTTACCCTTATTGAATTTTCCAACATTTCCTTTTATTAAGCTCTTAACTACCAAAGAAGTTCTTGATTAGACACCCTCAATCTCAATAATTGCTAAACTTTCTTTGTAAACTAATTTTTTTTCAAATTTTTCTTGTCTTTTGCAATTTGATTACTTAATTGTTTTTTTTAATAATTTTCTTTATACAATTCAATTTGATTTCTTCTTATTCCTTACAAAGTTTTTCAATACTTTGTTATCTTAATTTATGTTTTTTGGGCCATTTATATGAATGCATCTTTTTTAATTTATTGTGGAGAACTTCTGACATCTCTTGTGTGTCACATAAGTCATCCACCATTCAAAAGTTTGATCCATTTAAATACATGGTAAAGATCATCTTCTTCATAATAAATAAGTTTTTTCAATATTTCTAACTTTTTAATTAAATATCAAACTTTCAGTAATGTTTCCATAAATATTATTGTCTATTTTATTTTTTAAAATTTTTACATCATTTAAATTTAATATTTCCATTAAAAATTATACTAAATTTAAATTTATTATCTTGAATATGTATTATCTTCTTTACATAAATTTTATTATCTATTTTATTTTTAATTTTTTTTGAATCATTTAAATTTAATATTTCCATTAAAAATTATACTAAATTTAAATTAAATTTATTATCTTAAACATATGTTACTTTCTTTTTAAAAAAATTTCACATTTTATTTTGAAAAGTTAAAAATTATTTTTTACCTCATACAAATTATTTTTTCCATCATACAATTCAAAATTCAATTAAAAATTATTTTTTCCCTCATACAAATTATTTTTTCCATCATACAATTCAAAATTCAATTAAGGTGTTGAATTTATCAAACCTTAATATTTTAACCTTTCCTCATAAGAACAATGGTATGGCTTGTAATGTCGTGATCTTCATACCAATGATCTAATATTTTAATATGTAACAACCTACCATGCATTCTTTACTAAAATTGAATTTGGGAATCTCGAGGTATTCTACCATGCATTCTTTACTAAAATTGAATTTGGGAATCTCGAGGTATTATATCAATGATATAAAAACAATGTTGTTAGAGTCCCATGCTATGTGTTATTTGAGGATTTGGATCTTGGAATTTACAATATGATTATGATGGTAGAGTACCATGCTATGTGTTGTTTGAAGATTTGGATCTTGGAGTTAAGAGTTTACAATATGATTATAAGTTTAGTATTTTATATTAAAAAGAGTTAAAATAAAAAAATTTAAGTTGAATAAATATTTAGTAATAAAAAGTTTATATAAATATTTTAACAATTTATCATAAGTTGAATGTTATATATATATATATATATATATATATATATATATATATATAAAAGGATATTAGGTATGATTATATTGTTGGCATTCTAATTTAGTGGGAATATTAAGTGAGGTCTAATAATATCTATAAAGTCAATGTCATGTGAGCTGTGACTTCTTATTTGTAATTATAATATTTAATTATTTGCTAATCCATCTAGCAGGTTAATCTTCACAATTATTTTGATTTAAGTTTTTTAGATAATTAGAAATAAAATATTATGATAATTAGATTTAGTGGTGTAATATTTTTTTCTACTAGCCTTGTAGTCCTTCTCAGAAAAACTCATAAAACCTTGATCCTCAATATTTTATATGCAAATTTGACATCTCCCTAATTTGAGGGCATGTGACATAATGTAGGAGAAAGCAAGCAATTCCTAGTTTCAATTTAACCTTTCCTCACTTGATTCCTTTTGTTGTTTCCATCTTTCTATTTCATATCTGAACATGTATGCATTGATTCTTAGGGGTGTTATTACATATTTTTCATGCCAAGAGATGTTAAACTTCAAGTATTTTTGCACTTTAAGATCTTATTATATTTTAAAGTTGTAATATTATCGTTTTCTTTTAGTGTGCTTTCTCCACTTTTCTTTCGTGTACATGATTGTTCAACGTATTTTTCTCCATAGAGCACCTTTTTTCTTTTATATCACTTTATTCAAGCAATTTCATTCACTATTGTTTTTTGTCATCTATTCTTTTTTTTTAACTAATCTTAAATAATTCAATTAAATCTTATTGTTATACATAGTTATCATTTACATTCACACACCAATTCTATTAAATATAATCATATTTTAACTAAAAATATCTTATAACTAATATTGTTTTTTACTCCAAAATAACTTGTTATTAAATGTTTTTGTAATTATTCCATTTAAATCCACTTTTTAATAATTCATATCCAATAATCAGATTATAAAGACATCATTTATCAATTTTCAACTTTAATTATCTTACATAGTAAAATGTTTTTTACCACCTTTGATTGGTTTCCTTATACAAACATTACACTTTAACTTTCGATTAAAGTCATAAATTTAACTTATCTCTAATTTAGTTTAGAATATTTATCATTTTAAATTATCTCTAGTTGGCCTCCAAAATTGATTTGTAACTGTTTCATTTATTTTAAACCAAAATACGACCCAACCTCCTCCCATGTCACAAACTTAAGTTGGAATCTAACCTTATTTAATTTTGGACAATTGTACAGCCCCCAACATCGGTGCCTCCACCCAAAAAGCGTCAGACGTTATTTGCTGCTAGTTTGAGTTGTAATGGAATAAATTTGAATGGTAAAATTTACACTTCACTATATAAAACAAACATCCCCAAACATGGAAATTTGGACTCGAAAATCGCAGAGGGTATCTCTACAATAACCAAATGTACGTGATTTTATTCCACTGACAATTTTGTCTCGTGAATAAATGCCTTCCGGCGCAGAACGTGCACGGGTGACTGACAGGAAACGAGACAGCGTTTTTCCAAATTTTGCTTATATTCTTACATTTGGCTTCTTCTATTCTCGCTGTTTTTGTCTTTGCCTTTGCTACTGTAAGACAAGTTCTATGAGACAGCGCGATTGGTAAGACAGTATCTTCCTCCAAGTGTTGGGAGGAGGTCTCGAGGTCAAATCCGGCTGGGTCTCCGGGACGAAATATGTATTGGTTTCAGTGATTGTAAATGATATATATCCCTAATATATATCTAGTAATTTCTATCGGAAAAAGTCTTCTCTGCTCATATGGATTTGGACAAAATATGCAGACACTCTCTTGGAATCAGATGGAAAACTTGCATCTAAATATATAGAGTAAAAAGTGTATCTAAATATATTATTCAATAATTTTGTTATTTTTGAGTGGTTATTTTTGTAAAATCCCAATATTTTAGAGATTTTTCAGCACGCTCTTCATCCGTTCACCAAACTCGTCTCCAACTCGTCGTCAAAGACGTGCGCCTAAGTCATGCACTGGAGGCTTTACGTATTCCTCCCAATGCTCCTACACAAATAGGAAGAGGCCCCATATTGAACGTCCAATCCAACATGATACATTTGCAAGGCATCAATTACGACCTTAAATGTTAAAAATACTTTTTTATAACACATGTTTCAACCCAATAACCTTTTTCCTGTTAAACTTCTTCATTATTCTTATTTTAGTTTTATTTTTTTATTTTTATTTTATCCTTCAAATATACTTTTACCTTTTTCTTATAATCTTAAATATTGTATATTAAACCAACTTTGTTTTTAAAAAAAAATTAATATTTGAAATAAATTTAATTCTAAACTTATATTTAATCCACTTAATAATTTAATGACCATTACACATATCCAAAACATTTTTTAAATTAAAAAATAAAAATAAAAATTACGGGGTCAAAACATTTTTTTAAATTAAATGTATTTTTCTACATGGATGTAAGAGTAGGATAAAGAATACTCAAATATCTGTGCAAGTTTCAAAACTTTACATACACTTTGCCTCAAAAATAAATAAAATTCCGTAACAATATTCAAATAATTATTTTCCTTATTCAATATGTTATCACCATAACAATTTAAGGACAAGATTCGAGTCTCGGGAATTTAGCGAAAGCTACATCGTCGCGGAAGCCTGATAGTTTAGAGAATTGATGAGGACTAGGACATATCTGGCGGCGTATGGATAAGTATAGCAGAGGCGCAAAAGGCATAACTCGATAGATCGTCGATTGTAAATCGACCCAGATCAACGGTTGGTGGCCATATTGGGCGGTGAACTCGCACAGGACTTAATCATATAAAGGCGGACCAGGGAAACCATTGTGGTTTTTAAAGTGGAAGTGTGACGCCTCCAGAGATACGTCGGGGCGAAAAGCGTGTTACCCGAAACCACTTTCGCCAAAACCCCGATGTCACATGTTCCAATATGTCAAATCAACCAGTCGTGGGGCGAGTGACGGTTGGTCAAAATCACCGCGTTTCACTTGTTTGGTACTTCACAACCGTATGATGTCAGATGAATGTCGCCATATAATGAACTCGAAAGCTAATCATTTGAAATGGATTGGCCAAGCATGGTGAACCAATGTACCTGTAAGAGAATCTGTCAGTGATTCATGATTGGAACTCTATAACTACTAATTCTCAAGTATGGAGACATCATCTCATCCATAAATGAAGTAATCTCCAAGTTGCTCGACTCTCTTATTTCTGTAGGAACATTTCGGTGTCCACGAAATTGGGATACATGGACAAAGCTATATCTAGTGAAACTGATCATTCAGGCAACATGGCAGATTTACCTACGAGTAAGAAGGAAAGGGTAATTGCACGTATATTAGCCACTAAATTCCACACAAAACCTACTACAGACTCAGGATTGGAAGTCATGCTAAATCCCATTATGAGGGATCTAGTCATCAACACGCGAGCTGTAAAAAGGAAACAGAGCAAACGACAAAAGAAAGAAACCATAGCTGAAAAGGCTGAAAGTGTTGGAGAGAATCAACTGACCTGGTAGGATACTCTAAAGGAGGATATCGCTAAGCTAAAATAAACTCTCAGGTGGAGACAAGTACATCCCAACAAGTTTTGGACAGATGGTGCCTATATATGATGAACCTGTTCCTAACGGTCCCTCTAAAATAGGGTAACGGTTATTATAAATCATTCCTCCTTTGTAACTTATCTCTAATCTTTGAACGATGAGAAGTTTGAACATTTTGTATTCCACGAAGAAACCTTCTCTCTATATATATTATCTCGAGGATATAGAAAGCATGGAGAAAGGAGGGGCCTACCCTCTGTGCAGGAAAAACTTTTGTAAATTTTGGGGCAAGAATGAATATATAAATGCAGAGGCAGATTTTGGATTATTTATGAAAAGATTCTAACTGACAGTGATATGAGTCTTGTTTTCCTCTCATAGTATGTATTTCCTGTATGCATACATTTCATTTACACTTCTTTCTGTCTAAATTGGAGATTTAGAGGCCCAGAATTCATTATTTGATGCTCTTGGGTTAGCAACTTAGATTGTGTTTCTTTTTTCTTAACTTATTCATAATTCATCTATGTAATGCTCTGATGTAGTTATATGTTTCTTTTTCCTCTAATGTCATGCAAAATTTTCAAATATAAACTCAGACTTGCTCCCTGATTTAGCCTTTTCCTCTGAATAATTCTCAGGTTTGATAATGTATCTTATTTATTCCAGACCCCATAGCCCAAATGTTATCTTCATTTCTCCAGTTATTTTATTAAAAATCCCCAACACAAACCAAATCTAGCCACCGATTTCCATAGCTATATCAAGTGACACGAGAGAGCCCTCTCTAAGTTGAGCAGGCTAGTGTCTCAGCTCTAAATCTGGTTGAAAATTTTACCTCTGTCGTTTGTCTATTCAACCGGACAAAATTTACAGAGTGCTAACATTCTGGTGCCATTGCCAGGGACGAAATTAAAAACATTTCCCGGGGAAGAACGACATGGTTAAGCTCTAAGGTCTGAGAGCAGCAGACACTTAGGCACATATTGGTTGTATTTCTACTCTGACGACTCAAGACATCAAAAAACAGTTTGAAGGTGATTCCACTAGTAGAAGAATCCAGAAATTCGAATTTCACTGGCGACTCCACTCTCAATGTAGAATCTAGCTTCCAAAACATTATCGACGACTCTACTCAAGCTTTAAATGCAATTAAAAGACTCCACTGGAAAATGAGATCCCTTGATAGAGGTATAAAAAGACATTATGGAAGAAAACAAGTACTTAAAATTGGATTTTTCCAAGGCATTTTATTGTTTGTTATAAGTTGCCTTTGCTTTTTCCTTGAAAATGCCAAACAAGTTTTTCTTTACCTATTGCATTTGGATGACAATCATGAAAAACTTACAATTATATATCCTCCTCTTAAAGTTGTGCATGCGTATCCTCACTATATCACTGATGTTGATAAAAAATTGCCATCTGGGCCATGTGATGACCATAACCAAGTTGATGAGCCTCATGAAACCAAAACTGATATTCCACCTCTTGTACTCAATCCAACATCCTCCAAGACTTAGCATAGATACAGACCCTTGAAGTTACCTCAAGCCCTTCATGTTTTTCCTCCTAAGCACTATAAATACCTGCTTGTATTTGATGGGGAGCCTGATGTCGTCTCAGCTGAAAAACACATCCAAGGGTTTGAGAATTTTATAGAGTTGTTTGAGATTGATCATGATGATGTTTGTATGAGGGCCTTCTCTCAATCCTTGGAATGAGACACCAAGGACTAGTTTAGACATTTGCAGCCAGATATAATTAGCTCATGGGAGGAATTGAAGACTGTTTTTTTTAAGTTTTGGGGCAAGAAGAAATCTTTGGAGTTACAACTTGCAAAGTTTTATGCCTTGAAATGGTAGAGCAACGAAACTATCTCTATATTCAGTAGAAGGTTTTCCAGTATTTACTACAAATTGCCTGAAGAGATTCAACCCAGTGAAGTTGCTTCCATGCTCCATTATACACCAACTCTTCATTCAGATTTGTCTTTCCTCCTGATGGAAAGGAGACCTAAGTCCTTACAGCAAATTTTTAATGATGCCCAGGATATTCAACACAACATCCAGGCATGTAAACAGATCCAAAAGGAGGGGTTAACTGCTCAAGAACATGAAAGTGAATATGAACAAAAAATAGTTCATTGGAATCCTAAGCATTGAATTGACAATATCATGGGCCCTCTTGAAGTTTCAAATGCTTATGATTGTGCTAAAAATTATATTCCACTTCTTAAAAGAAAAGATGTTGACTTAGCTCTTGATCCATCCCATAACAAGCAGGAAGTTGATTGCTTTATGTATTCATTTATAGACAGTCAAAAGATTACAAATCTGTTTGTTGAAGAACATGTTGATGTTCCCAGTTTGTTCTTGTTAGACGACGTTACATATAACGTTGATTTGCCTGTATATGACAAATACGAGGATGATCGTGATATTGAAGACTTTTTTTTTCAGCAGAACGGTGAGGAGAAAAATATTAGATCAGTTGAAGAGAATTCTCTACCCTTGTGCTTTACTACATTCAAATTGTTGAAAGAGAATTCTCATATTATTGTTGAGGCAAACAAATTTGTGTTGATGCAAAGTCACACCAAACCAACAAAACATATTGACAAGATATTGGAACACTCTTCTCAGACTCTTGATGACCCTATTCTTTGTTTTGAGGAACACCTTGTAGTTTCAGAAATACAATCATTGGTTGAAGACAAAGATGAAGGTGAGCATGTCCAAAAACCCAAAGAGATGGAAAAATGTACCTATGATAATACTGGAAAAAATGAAGAAGTTTGGGAGTCAGGTAACAAAACCTTGCCATTGTGTTTTTCCTCATTCGAACTGTTGAAACAAAATGGCTTTTCAAATCAGAAAATATCCAAGCATGAAGTCGAAGGTGAAGAAAGCAACGGGCTTACAGATAAAAACTCTCTCCCCTTGTGTTTTTCTTCCTTTGAATGGTTAAGAGAAAATCATGAAATTTCAGAAAAAATAGGGACTTCTGACTATATTCACAGTAACAGTGTTTTACATAAAAAGGTTGTTACTGAAGAACACCAACTACACTCACATGCATTGCACGATCATTACTTGGAAGGGTATTTCAGTTCATAAATTCAATCAGAGCTTAGCCATCAGATTAAAGAAAAAGCCGATCAAGAAATTTTTATCAAAGGCCTTTTCCTTTCTCGTAGAACTAATGCAGATGTTCAACAATATTACCAGCAAGACAAGGTATTTCAAGGTTGCCTTTCTTCCCCTAAAAATGACGTAGTGATCTTATTTTTGAATAGCCTAGATATGGATGAAGATTTTGAAATTTCGCATATGAAAACTCCAAACAGCGGGGAAACCCTAGTGGAAGAATCTTGCCCTTCTATCTCGATTCCTGAAAAGGAGTCGTTCTTTCATATGATTTGGGATCTCGAGACACATTATATGGGCAAGGCTTATAATCAAAATCTACCAACAACAGTGGATTACAACGAATCAATGTCTGCACCAAACATGAATCTTTTCACGTCAGATGATGTTCTCCAGCCATGGTCGCTTTATGACTCAGGAAATCCCTACTACCAAACTTCTCAACAACTCTTGTCAGTTTTTTAGAAGTCAATGAGCTCAATCACCTAAAAACAAAAATACAATGGAAGGAGTGAAACACGATGATTTTTTTACACATCTTTTAGAAGATCCATTTGCAATCCTATTGGAAGAAATGAACAATACAAATGTCCTTAATTTTTTGAGATTTGGATTTATGGATGAATCGCTGAATGAATTAGCATTAAGCTGGATCTGGAGCAAGCTTGTGCAAAGTAGACAAACAATGGATAAATTGCTTGCATGGTTGCATTGGCATTTTGATTTCACTTGATTGAGTATTCATTTCAGCGTTTTAGGGTAGGTAGGAACGTATGAATAAGCTTGTTGGACACACGTTTTTCATTTTATATATTCCAGTATTATGTATAGTCAGTTTCAATAGTATATTGAGTTTTCAGTATCCAGTTGAGAGCAGCGTGCAGAGTTTAGACTTCAACAAACACTAGTGATATTGTAGGAGCAGGGTACACGCACATGTTTTGGGATCAGCCCAATGGATCAGGCATCGGGTCTACAAGTTCTTTGCTACCTCACAGGGAGGATAGCATCCCCAGTTGGAGCCTATGTTATCACCATAACAATTTTTGGACAAGATCTGAGTCTCGGGAATTTAGCGAAAGCTACATCGTCGCGGAAGCCTGATAGTTTAGAGAATTGATGAGGACCAAGACATATCTAGCGTCGTATGGATAAATATAGTAGAGGCACAAAAGTCATAAATTGGCAGACCGTCGATTGTAAATTGGCCCAGATCAACGGCTGGTGGCCATATCGGGCAGTGAACTTGCACGGGACTTAATCATATAAAGGCGGACTGGGGAAACCATTGTGGTTTTTAAAGTGGACGTGCGGCGCCTCTAGAGATACGTCGGGGTGAAAGGCGGGTTGCCTGAAACCACTTTCGCCAAAGCCCTAATGTCACATGTTCTAATATATCAAATCAACCAGTCGTGGGGCGGGCGGTGGCTGGTCAGAATCACCCCATTTCACTCATTCAGTACTTCACAATCGTATGATGTCAGATGAACGCCACCATATAACAAACTCGAAAGCTAATCATTTGAAATGGATTGGCCAATCATGGTGAACCAAAGTACCTGTAAGAGAATATGTCAGTGATTCATGATTGGAACTCCATAACTACCAATTCTCAAGTATGGAGACATCATCTCATCCATAAACGAAGTAATCTTCAAGTTGCTCGACTCTCTGATTTCTGTAGGAACATTTCGGTGTCCACGAAATTGGGATACATGGACAAAGCTATATCCAGTTAAACCAGTCATTCAGGCAACATGGCAGATTTACCTATGAGTAAGAAGGAAAAGGTAATTGGACGTATATTAGCAACTAAATTCCACACAGAACCTGCTACAGAATCAGGATTGGAATTCAGGCTAAATCCCATTATGAGGGATCTAGTCATCAATAGGCGAGCTGTAAAAAAGAAACGGAGCAAACGACAGAAGAAAGAAACCATAGTTGAAACGGCTGAAAGTGTTGGAGAGAATCAACCGACCTGGTTGGATACTCTAAAGGACGAGATTGCTAAGCTAAAATAAACTCTCAGGTGGAGACAAGTACATCCCAGCAAGTTTTGGACAGATGGCGCCTAGATATGATGAACATGTTCCTAACGGTCCCTCTAAAATAGGGTAACAATTATTATAAATCATTCCTCCTTTGTAACTTATCTCTAATATTTGAACGATGAGAAGTATGAACATTTTGTATTCCACGAAGAAACCTTCTCTCTATATATATTATCTCGACGATATAGAAAGCATGGAGAAAGGAGGGGCCTGCCCTTTATGCAAGAAAAACTTTTGTAAATTTTGGGGCTAGAATGAATATATAAATGCAAAGGAAGATTTTGGATTATTTATGAAAAGATTCTAACTGACAGTGATACGAGTCTTGTTTTCCTCTCATAGTATGTATTTCCTGTAAGCATACATTTCATTTACACTTCTTTATGTCTAAATTGGAGATTTAGAGGCCCAGAATTCATTATTTGATGCTCTTGGCTTAACAACTTAGACTGTGTTTCTTTCGTCTTAACTTATTCAGAATTCATCTCCGTAATGCTCTGATGTAGTTATATGTTTCTTTTTCCTCTGATGTCATGCAAAATTTTCAGATATAAACTCAGACTTGCTACCTGATTTATCCTTTTCCTCTGAATAATTCTCAGGTTTGATAATGTATCCTATTTATTCCAGAACCCATAGCCCAAATGTTATCTTCATTTCACAAGTTATTTTATTAAAAACCCCAACACAAACCAAATATAGCCATCGATTGCCATAGCTATATCAAGTGACACAAGAGAGCCCTCTCTAAGTTGAGAAGGCTAGTGTCTCAGCTCTAAAGCTGGTTGAAAAGGTTACCTCTATCGTTTGTCTATTCAGTCGAACAAAATTTACAAAGTGCTAACACAATACAAATTATTAATTTTAATTTTATTCGAAGTTAAAATTTCATAAATTTAAACCATAAACCTTTGTTCTTAAATTTTTTTTAAACAATTCCTATTAAAAAAAAAAAAAAAACACCTCACCAAAACAATTTAAATAGCCATCAATATCACATAACTTGAATTTGACAAATCACTTACATGGCACAGACACAAGCATTATATGGCCAAGGAGTTGGGATGCACCAAATTGATAATAGATGGGACTTATCAAAGAAAAATTGAGTACGTGTATATCAATAAAGATAATAGATGAAAGTTATTATAAACAAGGGGAGTTGCGGAGTAACAAGTCCCTTCCAAGAAGAAGGGAGGAGATAACAACAAAAATTGTAAGTTTGAAGTTCAATTAACTGTATTGTTCTGCGATTTCAGTTTGATCTGATCAGTTTGGATTAGCCCTAAAAAAAATAGTTTAGCAAGTGAAATATATATGAGAAGTTCAGTAAGACCGTGTAAGTCCATGAAAAATTATTAATGGATTAACGAATTAATGCATATATGCATAAACTAATTATAACATATATTAAATGAAATGCACATATTAAACGAATTAATGCATCTATGCATAAACGAATTATAGCTTGCCAAAGGAATGAATGGAAGTCTTCATTATAATGTCAATATTTTTATATTGATATCTAAACAATCAATTAATAAAAATATACACTCTAAGAAAATAAAACAATATAGTTTCAAGGGATTTAAGAGACATAATATCTTAGGCACACCTCCTGGTAGTTTTTAACAACTCTGGAGTTGTAGACTGCAGTCATTACCTTATTTTTTTCACAATCAGTCTCTTCCACAATGCATAGTTTCGATTTATGCATACAAGAAAATTTGAACTAATGTATATATGCATAAACTAAAGCATATAACCATTCCTAGTCAAACCATACCTGAGAAGCTGCAGTATGATTTGAAGCTCCGATGAAAACAAATACGTCAGAAGCTGGGTTATCAATCTAGAATAATTTATTACAACAGCTTGGCTTCTTAGGGCTTCAAATGTTTCAAGGGAGGAAGGCTTCTCCTAGAGATTGGCTCAAAAAGATTTCTTCACATATTCCATTCAATGATTCTCTTTCTTTTGATCCACATAAGAAAGACTCACAAAAGAAAGATGATTCAGCTGAAGTTTGTGGACTTGTTAAATCATCCTATGTTTCTGGATTAAATCCCTGTGAGGCATTTATTCATTGTCTCATCAAGAGAAGGACTTTTCTGTCAAAAGATGGGAATGAAAGAACCAGGAACACTTTTTAAGAATCTAATGGCCTTCCTACGTGATATGACGATCTGTTATGATGGGACGGTTAGAAATGCATGTGGGAAATTTCTGGTTCAGTTCGAGTATGGGAACAGAAACTCCTCAGTAACAAGTAATTCGCCAAACCAGAGGGAGTCTGGGAGTATCTTGGATCATTCCTCTCCAAGAGAACCTATAGGGACACTTGCTGCTACAACAATTGCAAACCCGGCTTACAAAGCACTCGTTAATTCTTTTCAAAAAAATGTTTCCCCTTGGGACATCCTTAAGGTAATTGATATTATTTTCCTTTTGTGTTATTAGTGTTCTATTTCAGTATGATTGCCTTTTGTAAGTTGGTGGGACTGAATTTGAAGAAAATGACAACAGGAAACGTTAATAGTGGGTGGGCTGCCATTGCGCTCTCCTGGTTCTTTTGGCTGCTTATTCAACATCCAACTGTTGAAGAAAACATTTTATCCGAATTACACTGAATCTTGGTCACCAAACGAGGATTGAATCCCGCTTCTTTACGGTGGAGGAGGTGAACCAGATGTAATAATTTCATGCTGCGTTGTCTGAAACATTAAGGATATATCCCTCGCTCCCTATAAACTATAAGGAAGTGATGCAAGATGAGGTGTTGCCCGACGGCGTATATTTGAAAAAGGGAACAAATCTCATTTTCCCAATATATTCCATGGGGAGGATAGAGAGTATATGGCGAGAAGACTGCAGGGAATTCAAGCCCGAGAGATGGTTGAAACAAGGCATGTTTGTACCGGAAGGGGGCTATAAATATCCAGTGTTCAATGTAGGCCCAAGAGTGCTAATATTCTGGTTGTATTTCTACTATGGCGACTCAAGACATCAAAAAACAGTTTGAAGGTGATTCCACTGGTAGAAGAATACAGAAGTTCGAATTTCACTGGCGACTCCACTCTCAATGCAGAATCCAGCTTCCAAAACATTATCGATGACTCTACTCAAGCTTCAAGTGCAATTCAAAGACTCTACTGGAAAATGATATCCCTTGATAGAGGTATGAAAAGACATTATGGAAGAAAACAAGTACTTAAAATTGGATTTTTCCAAGGCATTTTATTGTTTGTTATAAGTTGGCTTTGCTTTTTCCTTGAACATGCCAAACAATTTTTTCTTTACCTGTTGCATTTGGATGACAATCATGAAAAACTTACAATTATATATCCTCCTCTTAAAGTTGTGCATGCATATCCTCACTATATCACTGATGTTGATAAAAAAATCCCATCTGGGCCATGTGATGACCATAACCAAGTTGATGAGCCTCATGAAACCAAAACTGATATTCCACCTCTTGTACTCAATCCAACATCCTCCAGGACTCAACATAGATACAGACCCTTGAAGTTACCTCAAGCCCTTCATGATTTTCCTCCTAAGCACTATAAATACCTGCCTGTATTTGATGGGGAGCCTGATGTCGACTCAGCTGAGAAACACATCCAAGGGTTTGAGCATTTTATAGAGTTGTTTGATATTGATCATGATGATGTTTGTATGAGGGCCTTCTCTTAATCCGTGAAAGGGGACACCAAGGATTGGTTTAGACATTTGCAGCCAGATACAATTAGATCATGGGAGGAATTGAAGACTGTTTTTTTTAAGATTTGGGGCAAGAAGAAATCTTTGGAGTTACAACTTGCAAAGTTTTATGCCTTGAAATGGAAGAGCAACGAAACTATCTCTATATTCAGTCGAAGGTTTTCCAGTATTTACTACAAATTGCCTGAAGAGATTCAACCCACTGAAGTTGCTTCCATGCTCCATTAGACAACAAATCTTCATCTAGATTTGTCTTTCCTGATGGAAAGGAGACCTAAGTCCTTACAGCAAATGTTTAATGATGCTCAGGATATTCAACACAACATCCAGGCATGTAAGCAGATCCAAAACGAGGGGTTAGCTGCTCAAGAACATGAAAGTGAATATGAACAAAAAATAGTTGATTGGAATCCTGAGCATTGAATTGACAATATCATGGGCCCTCTTGAAGTTTCAAATGCTTATGATTGTGCTAAAAAATATATTCCACTTGTTAAAAGAAAAGATGTTGACTTAGCTCCTGATCCATCCCATGACAAGCAGGAAGCTGAATGCTTTATGTATTCATTTATAGACAGTCAAAAGATTACAAATCTGTTTGTTGAAGAACATGTTGATGTTCCCAGTCTGTTCTTGTTAGACGACGTTACATATGACGTTGATTTTCCTGTATATGACAAATACGAGGGTGATCGTGATATTGAAGACTTTCTTTTTCAACAGAACGGTGAGGAGAAAAATATTAGATCAGTTGAAGAGAATTCTCTACCCTTGTGCTTTACTACATTCAAATTGTTGAAAGAGAATTCTCAGATTATTGTTGAGGCAAACGAATTTGTGTTGATGCAAAGTCACACCAAACCAACAAAACATATTGACAAGATATTGGAACACTCTTCTCAGATGCTTGATGACCCTATTCTTTGTTTTGAGGAAGACCTTGTAGATTCAGAAATACAGTCATTGGTCGAAGACAAAGCTGAAGGTGAGCATGTGCAAAAACCCAAAGAGATGGAAAAATGTACCTATGATAATACTGGAAAAAATGAAGAAGTTTGTGAGTCAGGTAACAAAACCTTGCCATTGTGTTTTTCCTCATTCGAATTGTTGAAACAAAATGGATTTTCAAATCAGAAAATATCCAAGCATGAATTCGAAGGCAAAGAAAGCAGCGGGCTTACAGATAAAAACTCTCTCCCCTTATGTTTTTCTTCCTTTGAATGGTTAAGAGAAAATCATGAAATTTCAGAAAAAATAGGGGCTTCTGACTATATTCACAGTAACACTGTTTTACATAAAAAGGTTGTTACTGAAGAACACCAACTACACTAACATGCATTGCACGATCATTACTTGGAAGGGTATTTCAGTTCATAATTTCAATCATTTCTTAACCATCAGATTAAAGAAAAAGTCGATCAAGAAATTTTTATCAAAGGCCTTTTCCTTTCTCCTAGAACTAATGCAGATGTTCAGCAATATTACCAGCAAGACAAGGTATTTCAAGGTTTCCTTTCTTCCTCTGAAAATGACGTAGTGATCCTATTTCTGAATAGCCTAGATATGGATGAAGATTTTGAAATTTTGCATATGAAAACTCCAAACAACGGGGAAACCCTAGTGGAAGAATCTTGCCCTTCTATCTTGATTCCTGAAAAGGAGTCATTATTTCATATGATTCGGGATCTCGAGACACATTATATGGGAAAGGTTTATGATCAGAATCTACCAACAATAGTGGATTACAACGAATCAATGCATGCACCAAACATGAATCTTTTCACATCAGATGACGTTCTCCAGCCATGGTCTCTTTATGACTCAGGAAATCCCTACTACCAAACTTCTCAACAACTCTGTCAATTTTTAAGAAGTCAATGAGCTCAATCACCCAAAAACAAAAATACAATGGAAGGAGTGAAACACGATGATTTTTTTACGCATCTTTTAGAAGATCCATTTGCAATCCTATTGGAAGAAATGAACAATACAAATGTCCTTAACTTTTTGAGATTTGGATTTATGGATGAATCGCTGAATGAATTAGCATTAAGATGGATCTGGAGCAGGCTTCTGAAAAGTAGACAAACAATGGATAAATTGCTTGCATGGTTACATTGGCATTTTGATTTCACTTGATTGAGTATTCATTTCAGCATTTTAGGGTAGGTAGGAACGTACGAGTAAGCTTGTTGGACACACATTTTTCATTTATATATTAAAGTATTATGTACAGTCAGTTTCAATAGTATATTCAATTTTCAGTATCCAGTTGAGATCAGCGTGCAAAGTTTAGACTTCAGCAGGCACTAGTGATATTGTAGGAGCAAGGTACACACACATGTTTTGGGATCAGCCCAATGGATCAGGCACTGGGTATACAAGTTCTTTGCTACCTCACAGGGAGGATAGCATCCCCAGTTGGAGCCTATGTTATCACCATAACAATTTTCAGACAAGATCTGAGTCTCAGGAATTTAATGAAAGCTACATCGTCACGGAAGCTTGATAGTTTAGAGAATTGATGAGGACCAGGACATATCTGGCGTCGTATGGATAAATATAGCAGAGGCACAAAAGGCATAACTTGACAGACCGTCGATTGTAAATCGGCCTAGATCAACGGTTGGTGGCCATATCGAGCGGTGAACTTGCACGGGACTTAATCATATAAAGGCGGACCGGGGAAACCATTGTGGTTTTTAAAGTGGACGCGGGGCGCCTCCAGAGATATGTCGGGGCGAAAGGCAGGTTGCCCAAAACCACTTTCGCCAAAGCCACGATGTCACATGTTCCAATATATCAAATCAACCAGTCGTCGGGCGGGCGGCGGCTGGTCAAAATCATGTCGTTTCACTCGTTCGGTACTTCACAACCGTATGATGTCAGATGAACGTCGTCATATAACGAACTTGAAAGCTAATCATTTGAAATGGATTGGCCAAGCATGGTGAACCAAAGTACTTGTAAGAGAATCTATCAGTGATTCATGATTGGAACTCTATAACTACCGATTCTCAAGTATGGAGACATCATCTCATCCATAAACGAAGTAATCTCCAAGTTGCTCGACTCTCTGATTTCTGTAGGAACATTTCGGTGTCCACAAAATTGGGATACATGGACAAAGCTATATCCAGTGAAACCGGTCATTCAGGCAACATGGTAGATTTACCTACGAGTAAGAAGCAAAAGGTAATTGCACGTATATTAGCAACTAAATTCCACACAGAACCTGCTACAGACTCAGGATTGGAAGTCATGTTAAATCCCATTATGAGGGATCTAGTCATCAATAGGCGAGTTGTGAAAAAGAAACGAAGCAAACGACAGAAGAAAGAAACCATAGCTGAAATGGCTGAAAGTGTTGGAGAGAATCAACCGACCTGGTTAGATACTCTAAAGGATGAGATCGCTAAGCTAAAATAAAATCTCAGGTGGAGACAAGTACATCCTAGCAAGTTTTGGACAGATGGCGCCTAGACATGATGAACCTTCCTAACGGTCCCTCTAAAATAGGGTAACAATTATTATAAATCATTCCTCCTTTGTAACTTTTCTCTAATCTTTGAACGATGAGAAGTATGAACGTTTTGTATTCCACGAAGAAACCTTCTCTCTCTATATATATTATCTCGAGGATATAGAAAGCATGGAGAAAGGAGGGGCTTGCCCTCTGTGCAGGAAAAACTTTTGTAAATTTTGGGGTTAGAATGAATATATAAATGCAAAGGCAGATTTTAGATTATTTATGAAAAGATTCTAACTGACAGTGATATGAGTCTTGTTTTCCTCTCGTATTATGTATTTCATGTAAGCATACATTTCATTTACACTTCTTTCTGTCTAAATTGGAGATTTAGAGGCCCATAATTTATTATTTGATGCTCTTGGCTTAGCAACTTAGACTGTGTTTCTTTCTTATTAACTTATTCAAAATTTATCTCTGTAATGTTCTGATGTAGTTATATGTTTCTTTTTCCTCTGATGTCATGCAAAATCTTCAGATATAAACTCAGACTTGCTGCCTAATTTAGCCTTTTCCTCTGAATAATTCTCAGGTTTGATAATGTATCCTATTTGTTCCAGAACCCATAGCCCAAATGTTATCTTCATTTCTCCAGTTAGTTTATTAAAAACCCCCAACACAAACCAATTCTAGCCACCGATTTCCATAGCTATATCAAGTGACACGAGAGAGCCCTCTCTGAGTTGAGAAGGCTAGTGTCTCAGCTCTAAATCTGGTTGAAAAGGTTACCTCTGTCGTTTGTTTATTCAACCAAACAAAATTTACAGAGTATTATTTTCCTTATTCGATACAAATTATTAATTTTAATTTTATTTGAAGTTAAAATTTCATAAATTTAAACCATAAACCTTTATTCTTAAAACTTTTTTAACCAATTCCTATTAAATAATAAATAAAAAACACATCACCAAAACAATTTAAATAGCCATCAATATCACATAACTTGAATTTGACAAATCATTTACATGGCACGGACACAAGCATTCTATGGCCAAGGAGTTGGGATGCACCAAATTGATAATAGATGGGACTTATCAAAGAAAAATTGAGTACAAGTATATCAATAAAGATAATAGATGAAAGTTATTATAAACAAGGGGAGTTGCTGAGCAACAAGTCCCTTCCAAGAAGAAGGGAGGAGATAGTAGCAAAATTTGTAAGTTTGAAGTTCAATTAACTGTATTGTTCTGCGATTTCAGTTTGATCTGATCGTTTTGGATTAGCCTAAAAAAAAATAGTTTAGCAAGTGAAATATATATGAGAAATTCAGTATAATCGTATAAGTCCATGAAAAATTATTAATGGATTAACGAATTAATGCATATATGCATAAACTAATTATAGCATATATTAAACGAAATGCACATATTAAACGAATTATAGCTTGACAAAGGAATGAATGGAAGTCTTCATTATAATGTCAATATTTTTATATTGATATCTAAACAATCAATTAATAAAACTATAAATTCTAAGAAAATAAAACAATATAGTTTCAAGGGATTTAAGAGACATAATATCTTAGGCACACCTCCTGGTAGTCTTTCACAACTCTGGAGTTGGAGACTGCAGTCATTACCTAATTTTTTTCACAATCAGTCTCTTCCACAATGTATAGTTTCGATTTATGCATACAAGAAAATTTGAACTAATGTATATATGCATAAACTAAAGCATATAACCATTCCTAGTCAAACCATACATGAGAAGCTGCAATATGATTTGAAGCTCCGGTGAAAACAAATACGCCAGAAGTTGGGTTATCAATCTAGAATTATTTATTAATTAGATAGCGTTATTAGCTACATTATCATTAGAAAAAAATACAACACATGTTGCTCTATCATTTGTTTGTTTGATTTTTTTTAATAACGATTTAATATCGTTTTATTTTTCTTTTGTTTGTTTAAATCTGTTTCATATTTTTTTAATAAGGACTTAAAACTTGACCAATTAGTCGAGAAGTACACAGAGTCTCAAAAGATATATTTAAAAAGCTATATTTTCAATTTATTATGAAACTAAAATAGGAAACAATAAGAACTATAAGTTGTTTTATCCAAAAATTAATTTAATCAAATTGTTTTGTATAAAGTATCTAAAACTGCCCCTTTTTTATTTAACTTGTGCCCTTTTCCTATATTTTATGATCATATGTCTGCTATTTTTGCAATAAGCATTTAAACGGGTTTAGTTTTATTATGATCATATGTCCGCTATTTTTGCAATAAGCATTTAAACGGGTTTAGTTTTATTAAAAGGTGGTACATAGGAGGAAAAATGCATGAGAATATTAAAATTAAATATGGGGCATATGGTACTTTCGAAAAGGATTATCAATATTTTATAACTAAACATTGTATTTTTAAGTCTTATTTTTATTTTTGATAATAAAGAAAACATGGAGTCTTAATTAAATAAGTTTTTATAGCCTCCTGGTAAGGGGGCTGATAGGCACGCTAATTGAAGTAGCGTTCACTATAAGCCTCCATCTATCATTAAAATATTTTGCATGACATGCACACTAGACTATGTTAATCTCTTTACATGCGTCGTCCTCCATGCAAACACTGGACATGCCAGGAATGTGTTGTTCGAACGCCGCCAGGAATCCAAATCGGCTAGGCCATACTAGGTCACCCGTATGTAGATACAGTTCCAGCTCTCCTTCAACTGCTTAAACATCCGCTAGGATCTCCTTCAAGTACATAAAAATCATTATGTTGATTCCTTTGTTGCCTCCATTGATGGACACGAATTTTGCATAGACACTTTTAAACACATAACTATGAACATGTTTAAACACATAACTATGCATACGTTTGTAACTATGGACACTTAATAAACGGCTATGCCAAAAGATTATGCCATATTATTTATTAAACATATTGTAATCACAAACATTAAATGTTTGAGTAAATTAATGTTTGGATTGATTCACTCTGACGGTTTTGCAGCTCCGTTGGCCGATCTAAGTTCTAAAGAAAGCAAAAAATAACTAAAGGAAAAACAATAACCTAATAAATAACAATTACTGAAATCTATAAGTACATTTAAGTATATATATGTACAATTTATTTAACTGAAATATGTTCAATAACTTTATATACAATCTGTACAAAACAAGAGTTTTAATCTAAACTCGTAAAAAATAAAATGTAAATTGGTTACTTTAGCAACAATAATAAAGAAAGTGAAAATACTATCTAATTTTTTTTGGTTTGTTTTCTTAGATGTATACACTCATGAAATCAAACATTAAACTACCTAATTGAACAGAAAATAATAGATAGTAGAAAATGTTCTATATATAGAAAACTTCTATATTCAGCAAGCTAATGAAATCAAATAACAGGCTAACATGTTATTGCATCCAATGTTTGTTCAATATTGAATATCCAGCCACCTTTATCTGAGAAGTGAACCTGCAACAGATCTTGAGATTGCTCCGAATAAATGCGAAACAATAATGTTGGAGATTGAATTATAATAACAGAACATTTAATAGATACAGTCACAGTAATCTTATGATTTGCAAGTAGCTACGATGAGATAATTCCTCTTGTAATAACTTGCATGTAAACATTCAACTGAAATTAGAGATAAATCTCTTAATTTAAATTGTATAGATGATCATTGTGTGTTATATCTGAAACACAAGATATGGACAACATATATAAATTGAATCATATCAACTTGCAATAAAGCATGATGATAAAAGCAATCACAATCTATTATCAAATTGAAATAAAGATAACTTGAATGAAAACATCATACAGAAAAGCTAAAGCTGCAACGTGCATTATATTCCATCCAAGTCTGTGATAAAACACCCATACTCTTGCCCAAGGCTGAGATGATGCAATGTTCACAAAATGATATGTTTATATAGGTTTCAGGAAACATAATTGTTTCCTGTTGATAAGATCAAATTGGTTTCAAAAAATAAAGGGAGATGCAATCACCCTGATTTCACCAGATATCAAAAAACTACCAACGGTATAATTCTGTTTATTCAAAATACATAATAGATATGGCTCGGAGATCTCAAAAGTGCCTCATATCATCTTCGAAATCATGGGCTTCTTAATTATCATGAAAACAAAAGAAGATAAGAAGATCTCAGATATGTTTTCTGTCATCAAATCAAACAATTCAAATTTTCTTAACTGGCTACAGAATCTTGCGATTCTGTAGCTAGTTATAATAGCAAATGCAATCTTATTTTATTGAATAAATAAAACAGACTAATCTTAATAATAAAAATAGTTTATTCAATCAAACCAAATATCCTAACTTAAGAATGACAATAATCATGCTAACAAAATCATACCTCTAATCATAAAACCAAATCATATCAAGAAACTTTGGAGTTAACAATAGTTGTAGCTGCCTCTACCTTTTTTGAAAATTACATGACCTGTAGTTTTCAAACGCTTCTCCTTCCCTTGGATGATGGATTCAAGTCTGTTGTTTTCGTTTGTTAACATATCAACCTGGTCTCTCAAAGACTTGACCCGTGACTGTAGAAACGGGACATCGGTATAGTTTCTGTCGATCCACGATTGACACACATCACATTGTGACTGTAAGGAGTTTGCATCAGAACGAACAACATTATGGGTCGGAGAATCCTCCATGCGGATGGTAGATTTATCACAGAGCTGGATACCAGGGAACTCTGGGTTATCTTTCAAACAAGGAGGCAAATTATCGACATAGTTATAGGGTCGGTCAGGGTATAGCCCGAATGACACAGGGTCTTCTTCAGCAAGAAATTTGTCAATTTCTGAGTCTGAGCTTTCGTTCACTTCAATCATGTTGATCGTGTCTGCACGGGGGTTTGTTTTATTTCAAAGACTTCGAGAAATTAACCGACCAACTCTTTTTTTTTTGAAATTGACATCAACACTACCTTTTAACTTCTTTCCTGTAGGTTGCTTCACAGTTTTAATACAATCCTTTGGATGTGTAACTGGTTGACTGTCCTGTCGAATGACCTTAAGGTAGCTCGAAGGTTCGTTGTTAGGGGAAAAATTACAAGCCAGGGGAGATGGAAGAGAGGCCGTTGGGTTCACAAGGGTTTCCTCAATGACTGGCTTATCTACTTCTCCCAACTCAGGGTTACCAAAACCATTTCGCATAATGAACAAATCCCAACAGTCACTTTGTGACTCTAACTGATGCACGATGATGATTTTAATCAGGCCATGATGAAACAGACTTGAATCTGACCTTTGTTTCATAAATCTTTTCCCCATTTTATACAGACTTCTAAGTAGGTAATAAGGCATATTCAACGGAAAACCAATAAAACTCATAAGCAGGCGTAAATGATATAGGAATACAAGTTTGAATCGTCCCTCACATGTGATGAATTGCTTCACTACAACAAGTAAATCATGCCATCTAGTTTTCAAGAACGAAATTGGCATACCTCGATCACAGCTGGTTATTTTTCATGAGGTAAACAATAAAGTCCAAAGGACTTCCTCCACTTTCGCATTTTTGAACCATTTCTGACCAACCGCTGGTAATCTCGTGGCTTGACTTAGGAACTCTTCGGTTACTTCCAATTGCACATCACCGATTTTTTCCCTACAACCATAAAAAGTTAAGGCAAACTCTTGGGTGACTTGAAGATTAAAACCCTGAAACTTTTTGATGAAAATATTCCAACCATTCCTTTCCAAATCTTCCCTAGCATTATCATATGAGAGCAGGGTTTGGATGCCATTCGGTTCGACCCTTACCACTAGAGCCATACTGAACGGACGGGTAATTAACGCACAACACACAGGTAGGGTTTGCAAAAACAAAACAGAGCCATAGCCCCGAGCTTTATCAATACATGTTGTGATGATTCAAACGATGGGCAAGGTATTTAATCAAAACGTGTGTGAAGAGTTTTGTGAAACCCGAGACCATGCTAAGGAGTAATGGCAACCTGTACATTGTATKCCACCTTGGTATTGAGTACATGCTAGGACCAAAGTACTCTGAAAACATAAGTGTGCACATCATATTTTGATTACAAAGTTGGGTAAAAGAATAATCAAAAGTTTTGTGAAAGTAAAATGATGAAAGATCAAACCAAAATCAATACAAACAATATCAAATGGTGGGGTCTTTTGTTTGTCAAGACTATCAATCTCTTGGTCATGTTTATGAGTTGACAGGGTGAAAAACACAACAGGGTGATACCTTCCTGGCAAAGAATCGAACTCCATATTAAATAAACCATTTGCTTTCAATGAAATTTTAAAACAAAATAGTAACGATAGTTGCAAGTTTTCATGCTTTCAGTCATGAAAACGAAGCATGAATAGATGATAGGTAAAATGTGACGATTTACAACTGTCGTTTAGAGAAATGCTCATGAAGAGTAATAAAATTTCATAGACCCTGTGTAGGCAGCTTATAAAAATAATAATTATATAATCGCTGCCAACACGACCTCACCATTATCTAATGTAAAATAGTATAAATATATTATCCGTTTGCCAAAGTTTATTTCCTAAAAAATGTTCTTTGCCTCGTAATGAGGCCAAATAAGACCTCCAACTTCAAACTTTGGATTAAAAAATCAAATGTGAGCGTGAAAATTGTATAAGTTTATGATAACTTTAGGTTAACTCAACAAAAGTTTATTGATATGCGTGCAGGCTTAATACAAAAGTCGTGAATTGATTACTATAGTCCATGTTGCCTTAGGGCAGGGACTAAAAAGGTGGGTATAATATCGATAAGGATTGGAAGTCAATGAATTTCCCATTAAAAATAGTCTTACTCCAACCTTTTAATAGAATATTATAAATATTGTTAAACTTATTTGTGCAAGGGTGGTGAATGGGGTAGTTGAGAAGCTATTCACATAGATCTTTAGATTTCAATGAAGTACAAGATCATATTAAAAAAAATCGAATGTTATAAAAACAAAAAAATAAATAAATGACATGTTTAAAAAAATGAATTTTACATTAAAAATGAGGATGAACCCATTTTTTATTTTTAAATCAACTTTCACTGAATTTAATTGTAAATTTTTCAAAACCAACCCATTACTGAATTTGAATTTGGCTTACAAAACCACTTGACCAAGTCAATCATGTTACAACAATAATATTTATGTCATACAATTAGATATTGTTTATTTTATGTATATGTTAATTATAAAAAAGTGAAAAAATGTTACAACACTCATAATTATGTCGCACTAGTCGTTAAAGTCTATTTTATGTATATGTTAAATATAAAAAGTGAAAAAAGTATAGAACAACAGTTTTAAAAACCAACCACTAATTATGACGTACAACTCTATGTGGACATACTAGAGAATATGACCTTTCCAATGGTGTAGGTCTAGATTTTAGATATAAAATTTTTGGAGGAAAGCATGGGTGCTTACTCGAGTTGGAACTGTGCGTCTTTGGGTAGTCGTCAAGTTCATGTTATCATGGTTTACTAAAGGACTTCACTGAACGATGTCACCTTAAAGGTTCCACTGCTTCAAAGTTATTTGATCATGCGATGCTCATGATTCCGTAGCTTTTGTACTAGCGTTCATTATTTCATTTTCAATTTAATTCTCCTAAGAGTCTCACCTACTAAATATATGAGAGGTTTATTTAGCAGTTAGCTATATTCAAATGTGAGCCGTCACCCATATGACCCTCTGCGTGAGCTTGGCGTCACCTAGTACGACTTCCCTTCAAATCTGAAAATTGGCCTCTGCTAAAAGCCAAGGAAGAAGGTTGATCCTCTTCAGAAATCTCCTTTGTCTCCTTTGAAAAACATGTCCACCAAACCCTCAAGCAATTTTCTCTACACTGTTGTCTTTCTCAATGCTCAAATTCATAAGTGATACACCACTCTACCAAGTCAATCTCTTTATCTCTCCATGAGTAAGCGAAAACCCTATTTCCAAAATGATTGAGGGCCAAGATTAACCCTCACTCACTCAATGAGATGGACGGTCACGATCAAAAAATCACAACTTAAATTATTTTCCACTTAAAACTTAGAAAAAGGTACTCGTTAAGTCAACAAAAGAATATAACACATCAACTATACTTTTCCTAAGTTAGACTTAGGAAGGAGATTAATTAATCAACTTGGATGAGTTTCATTGTCCTCCGCCCATGCTAGGATGCAACGCATGGAGAATACCTTCTGCGTTACAATTCTCAACACTCCCTCTTAACGAGGAAGGGATTTTGAACCAACCCTATATGATCTTTGAACTTCATGAATTTATGTCTACATAGTGCCTTGGTAAATATATCTGCCATCTGACCATTTGTTTGTATGTATTGGAGCCTCACAACTCCCCTTTGTACACAATTTCGTATGAAGTGATAGTGGATGTCCATATGCTTGCTACGATCATGAAACATAGGATTCTCATAGAGCCTGATGCAACTTTGATTATCACAATGTATCACAGTATCCTCTAACTCTTTATCAAACAGACCCAAGAACAACTTCCTCAACCACATTGCCTCACATGTTACTAAACTAGTTGCCATGTACTCTACCTACACAGAGCTTAATTCCATTGAATTTTTCTTCCTGCTGAACCAAGATATAATACCCAATCCTATGATGAAGCAGCACCCTAAAGTGATCTTTCTATCCTCTGCACATCCTTCCCAATCAACATCTATAAAACTTTCCAATCTCACTCCCCCACTACGCTCATACAACAATATGTACTCTATTGTACCTCTCAAGTATCAAAGCACATGCTTCACAACTATCCAATGCACTCTTTGAGAGTCCACCATGAATTGACTCAAAGAGCTAACTACAAAGCTAATATTCGGTCTAGTGTTGACCAGATACATGAGTGATCCAATAAGTTGGTGATAGATGGTGGGGTCTATTGTCTCAAAACTAGATACATCAATCTTCCTCCAGTTTGTCACTAGAAGCGTGGACATGGGCCTATAATCTGTCATACTGAACCTGCACAAGATATCCACTGTATACTTCCCTTTTCCTAAGAAGAAGTGCCCATCTGTCTGCCAAACCTCCAGACCAAGGAAGTAATGCATCAAACCAAGGTCTTTCATCTCGAACTCTGCTGCAAGATTAGCCTTGCAGTCTGTAGTTGGTTTCTCATCTCCAGTAAGAAAGAGATCATGAACATAAAGTACTAGTATGAGAGGCACCTCACCTGCTAGAAAATAGAGGTTTGGATCAACATCACTCCATTGGAATCCCATCTCTCTCAAATAACTGTAGATGGAAATGCCTTGCGGGCATACTTTCCGAATGTGAAACCATTACAAGGGTCATGCTTTTATGTTGCAACCTTAAGCATTCCTAAAACTTCCTATCTCAAATGACCCAATGCACCATAATGCAAATGTGTCATCCTTCTATTCCATAACTCTCCCAAATCAATGTTGTTGCTAACCAATGCTTTCACTAGCTCGAAATGTAATTGCTACACTTTCTCACTACAAACCCCAATTACCTTATCCATCTTGGTTGTAGACCCCTTTGGTCTAATATACACCTTTCGTCCATGGAAGGTAACCTCAAATCCTCTGTCCTCTAGGGTCGAAACTGATATGAAGTTCATGGTAAGACTAGGAATGTATAACACATCAAAAATACAGAGTGGTTTACCTGACTCCCTCTGAAATGACATAGTGCCTATGCCTTACGCCTTATAGTGTGCATCATCTCCAAGCTCAATATGAATATTCACACCTCCTTCATGCAATCTACTAAAGAACTCCTTGCAGCCAGTCATATGACAAGAGGCACCACTATCCACATACCAAATATATGTGACAAGTTGAGCTCGACATACATGCAATAAGGCATAAATCCTCCTCAAAGTTCTTTGAAAACTCTTTTACTCCTGTAGAGCCTGTCATCTATGGATTACTCTTCTTCTTTTCCGGACACTATGAGGCAAAGTGATTAAACTTGTGACACTGGAAACACTTGACTTTGGAGACGTCAATGTTTTTCTTCTTCCCAAAGCCTTTCTTCTTAGACTTTCCCTTTCCCTTGCTTGCAAGAGCCAAATCCTCCTCATCCACAACCTAAGATGTTGTAGTTGATCCACTCACTTGACCAAGCCAAATTTCGTTCTACACAAAATCATCCCATAAGTGTTTCCAGACACGGAGCTTCTCCCGAGCTACAATCCCATGTAAAAATTAGTCTCATGGCTTTGAAAATCCATTCAGGGCTATACGTACTAACTGAGAATCCTTTGTCTTTGATCCAAATGCTCCAAGCTCATCATTGATCTGTGTAAGACATGTGAGGTAAGGAATCATCCCTTCACTCTTATCCATCTTGGTACTTCATAGCCTTTCCTGAAGCACCATAATCTTGTTTTCATTTTTACTCTGATAGAGGCTACCCATGGTGGTCCACATGTCTTTGGCAGATGTTTTCCCTGAAAGGTCTAGGATTATATGATCCTTTACCCCATCAAGGATTATTCTCATTTCCTTCACTTCACCCTTCTTCCATGCTCCCAATAAAGTTGCATATGTAGGAGTTGTTGCCTTATCATCAACATGTTCAAGCACATCATTGACATCAAAGACTCTAGTAACCCTCTCTTTCAAGGTGGGAAAGCTTTGAGCACCTTGAAGACTATCCTCCACTCTTAATGTCATGGCCATTGCTGAAAGTGGGTATGTCCAAACCCTAGCGCAGTCTTACAAACTAATTTTGCACAAGATATGAAAACGATCTCCTTAACCCAATACGCTAATGTTGTTACTTCAACAAGACGACTTTGATACCATGTGAATTCACTAAAACCCAACAAGATGAACCATAAATTTCAACAATATTTACTACCCATAAATTTATTTAGCACATTTAAATTTCTAAAATTGTTATTTTACACTTACAACTGAGTTTTCTTCAGAAAAAAAAAGCACATTAGAAATAAATCTGATCTATGTTGAAAAAGATAACAAAAATCACATCACATGAGAACACTAGTATTTTTGGACAAATTTGTCCCTGGAAAAACCACGGAGGGAAAACTAGTTCTTCAAATTTGTGGATTTTATTATTGCAACGAGAAATATAGAGATCTCTTACAGATAAAATTGTCCCAGCCAATTACTAAGGAGAAACCCCAACAAAATGCTCCCAAGCAATAGTATGACCCTTCTACAAACCCCAACAAACCAATCGACTCAAAAAAACTCAATTGCAAGCCTYTGTGTCACTCGTACGACCCTTTGTGTCATGAGCTTGGCATCACCTAGTACGACTACCCTTCAGATCTGAAAATCATCCTTTGCTAAAATCCAAGGAAGAAGGTCAATCATCTTCAAAAATATCCCTTGTCTCATGTGCAAAACTCGTCCACCAAACCCTCAATCAATTTTCTCTAGATCGCTCTCTCTCTCTCTCTCAATGCTCAAATGCATAAGTGATGTTCCCCTCTACCAATTCGATCTCTTTATCTCTCCATGAGTAAGTGAAAACCCTATATACAAAATGATTGAGGGCCAATATTAACCCTCACTCACTCAATGATAAGGAAAGTCATGATTAAAAGATCACAACTTAAATTATTTTCCACTTAAACCTTAGAAAAAGGTACTCATTAAATCAACAGAAGAAGATAACACATCGACCGTTCTTTTCCTAAGTTAGACTTAGGAAGGAGATTAATTAATCAACTTGGCTAAGTTTCATTTTCCTCCACCCATGCTAGGATGCCATGCATGGAGAAGACCTTCTGAGTCACACTTATCAACAATGAATACAAAGTCAATAGTACTACATTAATATATGTACTATGTTTGTTTTTAAACTAAAACCATAGTCTTTACATTTCTATATATAAACAATAAAGTACATACAAGCTAATGGGGGTCTGCCAAAAAGGAAACCAAACCCCACACGAGCCGAAACTAGAAGTTCATAGACTATCAACCATAGTTAGCAGCCATCAAGACTTTAGAATGGGAGTCCAGTGAGAGTCTACAAAAACAGAAACTAGAACCCTCACCGTCATAGGAACTGCATTCAAACCCCACTATTGGATCAAACATTCTTAAGAACCAAACTGACCATATACATAATTAGCTCAAAATGAAACTAGTTTGAATTTCTGAAGACATACGGACCGTGACTGAACCAGCTAGACCCAACCAAAATTGAAATCAACATAGCAAAAGGAGAGCAGAGCAAAACCCAAGGATTCAACCTCCTAATTTTTCTGGAGTATCGAGTGATCCTCCACCTTCTTGACCTCCCCAACAGTCGTATGAGGAGATTCTTCATCCTCAACTTGAATGGGTCCCTCGCGTGACCTTGGCAGGCTTGGATTCCTGGACGTTCTCGAGGAGTTGTCCTAGTTTTGACTATCGTTTCTGACCCATAATTTGATGCCCAACTGAGAATGACGGAAGAGGTCAAATTTTCCTTCCAACAACTTGATTTTCTAGAGTGTATTATAGTTATCTGTTTTGACTTTCTCAATCGCATGAGCCAACATCGCCTTAACAATCCAATAGGTTTAAKCCAGCTTAAAGTACTTTGTTTCCCTAGTTATTTTAAAGTTTGGATCCTCAACCCAGGCTTTGAAATCTCTRRCAATCTCCACGTTGGAGGTAGAGTGACAATGGCACTTGACCGCTTCCTCTATATCTTCGATTGTCTTCTTCTCTGCATCCAAGAAAATATTCTTGAATTTTGTCCCAACCATCCAAGCCACTCTTRTCACCCTGGTAAGATTGACCGGACCCTGGGGAGGGGACGTGTCCTTTTTTTCCCCCTTCTAGCTGGACTCCCTCACACATTTTATGTCCATCCTTTGGATCTTTCTAAGAATGACCAACACCTAACCTAATTCCTTATTGATTCTTGCTAGTGTAAGATGCCACCTTACTCATGACCTTCTATTGCTCGTTCTTCTTCTTTACCTAGGAACTGCGAAATGTTGCAAAGTCTGCCCAATACCCCAGTCTTCTGTGGTGTCCCTTCTAGTTTTCCAGCAGGAAGGCACCACTAGATGGCCTTTGAAAACCACCACCTCCACAACCTGTCCCAAATTCCTTGAACTTCAAGCTCTTGCTTCCAACTGAGTCGGTGTACTATGCTCAATTTTTCCAAAATTGAGCCAAAACCTTGGTAATAACCCTTGTTATAACACCGCATATCGACTATGACTAGGCATGGTCTTTTCATGATTTATTCCCGAGGCTTCGTTCTAGGGAGGGTTGTCCTCACACTACCCCCACTCTGAATCCCATAACTAAAATTCATGTTGAATATCTCATTACGATCATCATCCTGTACTTGTCGCTAGTTCACTTGATTGAGACTCGTGTGGGTTTGGTTACAAGGATTCCCCTCACACTCTAATGAACCCACACGTCTTGAACAAGTCATCGCCTGAACACACATCCTCTCAATCATTATGGTGGGTGTCGTCGACATGTATATCGACAAGCCCGTCATAAATCACTCATTGCATGACCATGCTACTTACCCCTTCTTTCAACCCTCCATTTGTCTTGAATGTCTTGTCAGGCCTCTAAGTGGTTGGTCTAGCCCCAACTTCTAGCACCTAATTCAAGGAGATAGTGTCGACGTGATTGAGCTTCATGGCCTCTTTACAGATGGGCAGGTTAGTGGGGTACCCAATCCTACACGTCATTAGATGGTACAATTGTTGGATGCCAAGGTTAGCCAAGTAATCCGCCACTGAAATTACACTTCGTCTCACCTGGTTTGGAATAATAACTGAGAAGATCTTGATTATATCGGCAGCTAGAGCCCAGCCATGATAAAATCTTCAATTTGAAGAGACCTTTTATGGGTCTGATCCATCGATCATTCGCTTAAGGGTCGAGATTATTAGGAGAGAGTCACCTTATACTACCAGGATTCTAATCTCCCTTGCTTCGGCCATGGCTACACCCATAAGGAGTCCTTCCAATTCCGCTCCATTATTTGTATTGTACCCAAGATTTTCGGTGAAAATGACCAAGATATTTCCCTTAGAGTCTCTTAGAATCCCTCCCACCCCTAATTTCCCTATATTATCTTTTGACACTCCATTAAAGTTAAGTTTGATAACTCCCTCCTTCGACGGCTTCCAAGATTGGAGGAGGTGATTCCTACTATGGATGGGGACTTTGATTACTTGTTGATATGCCCTATCGAGTCTCCATTGTGTGAAGATTATTTCCTCCTTAGCTGGCAAGATACGATCTTTTGTTGACCATGTACCAGACACTATGGATTCTTGCACATTTTCTTGGATTTTGACCCAAATTTGTTGAGTAGGGAAGGACTTATTTTGAATATTCTTTTGTTTCATTCCTTCCATAAATTCCACATAACAATTCCTAGGAAGATCTCTCAATCTTTGTTAAGAAGGAAAATTTTAAAAGGATTGACCATCCACTCTATTATGGTTTTAGTTGTATCATCGTCGTTTCCCCCAAATCAACAGAGCAAAGTTGCTCCATTATCCCATATGGTTCTAGATTCCCTACATTTGCACATAAGGTGATTTAGGTATTCTTAGTCCTTTTCACATAGCATACATATGGTGGGTCTGTCATATCCCCGATTTCTAAGATGATCCCAGGTCAATACTTTCCTCATTAGAACTAGCCTCAAAAAGGTTGAGATTTTATGCCAAATCCCCAGCTTCCATATGCACTGCCAATCTTTTTGCTTTTTTGCATCTGTCAGGTCTACTGCCCTTAGGTAAGCATCCCTGACATTGAACGTACCTTCTCCTTTTCTTCCCCAACGAATGATTTATGGGCCATTTCTGACTCTGATTTGTCGAAGGGAAATCTCCTCTTCCATGTTTTCCTAGACTTCCATACTTAAATGCATTGGCTAATCTATCAAGTCTCTCCAAGCTCTTTCATGTTATGAATCTAGGTTTCCCAATTCCTTCCAATACTGGTAGATCTAGGTCCATCCTATTTCAATTAGGGTGTCTCTTACCAGGGTCACACCATATTTTCTAACCCAAAATGGAAGTTATTCCCAAGCATCATCCCAATAAAGGGTAGACCTTTCGTCATGGATCTCCCAAAAACTGTCTTTTTGGACCAGCTCTCTATTTTTCCAAGCGTTATTCCATATGAGGGATCTAGAGTGTGATCCATCCATCTATATGAGGTCTTACAAATCCACATCAGGGGCATACTTACTCTTCCATATATTGGCCCATAAAGAATCTAGGTTCTTGACCCATCACCACAAGAGTTTGGCAGCTAAGGATTGACCAACAAACATAGGATCTCAGATGCCTACCCCACCATGGGACTTGGGCTTGCATAGTTTATCCCAAGCTATCAGGGCCCACTTTTTTTCCTTTGTTTCCCCTCCCCATAGGAAGGACCATTGAAGGGTTATTATTTTTTTGAGGATTCCTTTAGGCGTAGCAAAAACTGAGAAACAGTAGAGAGGCATGGAACTCAGGACAAACTTGATTCGGAGGATTCTCCCTGGGAGGGTGAGAAATCAATGTGTCTATTTGTTTAACTTGGCTTCTAGTTTTCCCAACAAATATTTCCAAGAGGTATTCCTGATCGCTTTGTCTATTAGCGGGGCTGCAAGATATTTAGAAGGGAGGCTAGCTTTTTTGAAACCAAGGATCAAAGTTATATTTCTTTGTACATTGACAGGCATATTAAAGAAAAAAATTTGATATTTAGAAAGGTTTATAACCATACCTAAGGCCTATTTGTATAATTCCAATATTCTCTTGATTGTTTTGGCCTCCTTCACCGTGGGCGATCCCATGAGGAGGTTGTCATCCACGAACTGGAGATAGGAAACTAGATCCACCTCTTCCTAGATTTTGATCCCTTGAAATTTATTTTCATCCACGGCCTTTTCAATTAGTCTCCCCAAACCTTCCTATAGGATAATGTAGAGGTAGGCGGAGAGAGGATCCCCTTGTTTGATTCCTCTAGAGGGGTTGAAGGTTTTTTAGGGGGTTCTATTTGCGAGCATTGAGAAGAAGGTTGTCAAGATTATCCCATATATCCATTGGATACAATCCTCAACAAATCCAAACACTTCCAACATCTTTTGGAGGAATCCCCAACTGATACGATCGTAATCCTTTGACAAATCCAATTTGATTAGCATACCCTCCTTCTTTGAATTTTTCATGGAGTGAACAATTTCATGTGCGACTATGATCCCATATAGAATTTGTCTTCCTTCCAAAAACCCTCCTCGTTCCAAGGAGATAATATTTTTGAGGGTCTTCATCTTATTTATAATGAGTTTAGAAATTATCTCGTAGATAGCATTGCATAAGGCTATAGGTATGAATTTATCACCAGTGTTCACCTCTTTTTCCGTTAGGATTGGGGCTATTAAGGTAGCATTGACGACTCTAAGAATGGTCTTATAGGACCTTGATTCTTCGAGAATTACCCATATGTCATTTTCTATATTTTTCCAGCATTTCTGGAAAAAATCAGTTGTGAATCCATCCGACCCAGGGGATTTGCTTGGCTTCATGCCCATTACTGTCCTCACCACTTCCTCGAAGGAGGTTTGAATAATAAGAAATATATTACGTTCCCAGGAGAATAGTTGTGGAACACATCCTGTGATATTTTGGATGGCCTCTTCTCTTCTCCCTGCAGGTTTTGTTAACAAATATTGGAAATGATTTACTAGTTCCATTTCTATATCATCAACAAATTCCAATATTTCTCCTGAGGGTTCGATTTTGGAAGAAATCATGTTTTGGTTCCTTCGTTGAAGCAGGGAGTTATGAAAAAACCTGTGTTCATGTATCCTTCTTTCAACCACTTGACTTAGGAGTTTTGGTGCCAAAGGATCTCTTCCTATTTTTCCCTTTGATCTAGCTCAAACCTGAGTTGTTCCTCCCTATTTATGGTTTCCTTTGTTTTGTCTCCTATTGTAGCTTCCAATTGAATGGCCTCCATTTNAATGATTTACTAGTTCCATTTCTATATCATCAACAAATTCCAATATTTCTCCTGAGGGTTCGATTTTGGAAGAAATCATGTTTTGGTTCCTTCGTTGAAGCAGGGAGTTATGAAAAAACCTGTGTTCATGTATCCTTCTTTCACCCACTTGACTTAGGAGTTTTGGTGCCAAAGGATCTCTTCCTATTTTTCCCTTTGATCTAGCTCCAACCTGAGTTGTTCCTCCCTATTTATGGTTTCCTTTGTTTTGTCTCCTATTGTAGCTTCCAATTGAATGGCCTCCATTTTTTATTCCATGCGTTTATTTTCTTAAAAAATGTTCCCAAATAGCTCCTTGTTCTACTTCTTAATACAGATCTTGACATTTTTCAATTTCTACTAAACTTGGTACATTTTGGTGCCATACAAGCCTGGGTTTTAAAACCACTAGGTTTCAATATTTTGCAAAAAATTTGGATGATCCATCGAAAAAAAATTGAAACAAAAAGGATTAGGGCGGGGGGCAATTTTCTCCTTCCAGGAGAGGTTTATCAGCTAGTGGTCTGAGCCATAAAAAGGGAGGACTTCCTCTGAAATTGCTTGTTGACCCTGAAATAGGGTTTCTTACGTTAAGAATCTATCAAGCCTAACATATATTCCCCCTATGCTTCTGTTACTCTAGGTAAAAGGTCTGTTGCTAGTCTAGATATCAATATGGCTATGGTTCTCTAACCATTCGCGGAAAGCCACACTTTCCCCCTCCATATGTCTTATCCCACATTTCTTCTCCCAGAGTGCAAAGATCATATCAAAATCACCCCCAATGACCCAATGGTGGAATTGTAAGAATTCCCTAAGATGGTTGAGGGATCTAGAAATCCTCACTTGAGCTGAGGGGTGTGAGGATCGTAGGCATTTGAGAGTAAGCCTTGGGTTTGAGAGCCAATAGCAATGAAGTTCATCGTGAGAATCCTTGGAAGGGTGGAGAGCAGCTCTAATATCCACTTACCGGGATCCCATAATATTTCCATGCATTAGAAGCGCTCTCTGAGTCCATCACCTCAACTTCACAACCTCTCCAAATTTCCTTTGCAATTTTGATCATTACCTCCTTATCACATTTCGTTTCCTAGATCAAAACTACCTCTTTTTTTTCTTGCATAATTCATTTTTTGACCATTCTTTGTTTGGATGGGGAATTCATACCACCCACATTCCATGATATGAGATTCATTATATTATTTTTGTTGGGTTTGGAAATATCTTTCTGAGAGGCCTACCATTTAACTATCCACTAGGTGGGCTTATGTTTCTTCAATTAATTATCTATATGGTTTTATTCCCCTCTTTTTTTCCTCACTATGGATCTTTTTAAGAATCTTCATGGGATTGATTTTTACCTCGAAGCTGCTCGAAGTGCTTGCAAATATCCATAACCCTATCTATTGACCCTTTCCATCCTCAGAATATGCTTGAAGATTGGAAGGTTGATTTGTATTTCTCTCCTTTATTTATCTTTCTCTTTGGTATTTCTTTTGGGACTTGATATTTCGTTCCACCTTTTATGTGTCCATTTCTTGATAGTTTTGAGTTGGGCCTCCTTGATACATGTCTTGATCCTCCTGGTCTTTCATCTCTAGCTCCCTTTATTTTGGGTCCACTTGTTTATCTTTTCGATCTATAATGTTTTTTTTCGACAGTTCCTAGTCTCTGTATTTCCTTTTTCTGCATCTCTTGACATTTTTTCTCTTCATTTTCTGGGTTGTTCTCCTCCAAGGTTTAAAACCTTTTTCCGCTATCATTTTATTCCCTGACTAGTTGGTTACCCTGACTTCATCCGACCTTGTATTTTCCTTGAATTTTGGTGAATCCTTCCACATTTGTTCCTTCTTGATGTTTAGTGTCATTCTGCTTTACATTTAGGGGGAAATCTCGGAACAAATGCCCATGGACATGGAATTTTCTGCACCTGAATGGGATATGTTCATAGTCCATTGTTTGGCTCCATTTGTTGTCCTTGTATGACACTATTAGTGCCTCCGGGAGGGATCCTGCCATGTTCATGTAGACGCAGATCCGGGCATATCAGGTATATTTAGCAATCTTTGTAACCTGAGAAATTTTGATGAGATATCCCAGGATATTTCCTATGCCTTCCAGTGTCTCATATTCGTACAATTCTTGAGGCAACATGTTAAGAACCAAACATCAATATAGCATAGAAAAACCTCAAGAAAAGTACTCAACGCCTTGAAAAAGAGATAATATCAGATAATAAGCCTCTTCGAGGGGGCAACCTCCTTTTACCCCACTTAAATGTTCAAGTACAAG
>SNQJ01S0041633.1:49431-77880 GCA_010110895.2 Picea sitchensis | reverse complement strand
GTTATGCGGGCAGAGTACCCGCATCTTTTTGAATATTTTGAAAGGCCTGCAGAGACAGTGTAAGTTGCACTGAGGACAGTGCAAAAATAAGGGGAGGGGGATTGTAGTGTCCCCAAGGCCGAGCCCCATTGTAAACCAAGTTCTGAAAGGAATTGTCATTATGTTTTATAGGCTGGTGAGACAAGTTCTTATAAGATGGAGACTTATGTGTTTGTTAGGCCAGGGAGCCTAAGTGTTGAAGGCTAGGAGCCTGCTGTTGTACTTGTGTGTATGCAGAACATTTAATAAAATATAAACATCGCCAGGTGCAGAGCGACCATGATGAATGAGTGAAGGGGGACTGAGCATCCACAGAGTGGGCAAGGAATTAGGGGTTGGAAGGTGGGAAAGGTGCTAAGTGTTGAGCCTGGGGGCTAAGCCTAGGGGGCCTAAGCCTGGGAATAATATTTTAATATTATTCCAAAAGAACATGTGCATTTTATGTTTCATTTCATCCTAAGTTTTGGAAAGGGTAAGCGTGCAAAGGGGATGCATCCTGATGGAACGCATGAAGTTCCAAGGGTGACAAGTGTCAACCCTAGTGCATGCAAATAAAATGGCCAGGAGGAGCCATGAGAGGGATCTCCTCCATTCTACCTGACGGTCTAAAGGTAAACGATCGGACCTCTGCAAAAGAATACCCTAGTGCATCCCTGAAAGCCGAAAAGCCTAGGTTGACTTCTGAGATAGCCGGTACCACCCCTGTCTGAACAGTTCGAACCTGTGTTAACCCTGCGTGGATTGTTTGTCATGCATCCCCGACAAACAGAGCATGAGTCTATTCTATCTTGGCGGATTGGGAAATAGAAGTGACCAGCCATTGTTGAACCCGTTGGGAAGCCCGTGTCTGTTTTCCCCGTGAGTTGTTGTGACCACGCAGTGCTAGACTGCATGGGGTCTTGTTGGCCAGTGGTGCAATGCTCTCTCCAGGTGAGAGAGGTGATTGAGGTTGGAAGAACAGGTTGTTTTCCTGTGAGCAATTATCTCCAAGTGAGAGAGTGCGCGAAGGAAGGAGAGGACTCCTGGAAGGAACCTTGTAGCTGCCACAGAGCTCGAAGACTTCTGGTCTGGCCTGTTCCTGTAACCCAAGGCAAGGGAGATTAGCAGCCGAAGGACTGTCCAGGTGACAGAGAAGGTGTATACTCCTAGGGTGGAACAGGCATGTGGGGAATGAGGGTCCGTGGGAGGTGAGCATGGGAGGTTCCTTGGAGAGAATCCCTTCCTTATGGTTGTGTGTTGTTTTCCCTTTAACCTCAGCCTAGCCTAGATTTCCTTGCCTTGGGGTGGAGCTTAGTCCCAGCTCGGGGGTGACCCATTGCTGAGCTGATGAGCAGTGCGGTCTAAGGATGGGAGGTTCGTGGAAGGCCTGCACTTGGTTGGTGGATTCTACCACTGTTAAAAGATAAGTATCTGATTATGTTTTAATCATGTTTTGCATGACTCTACTGCTTATAATATCATGATTTCCGCTGTGTATATGAATTAGTATGAAATGCTATGGACTATTAATTATGGCAGTAACTCATATGAATACTCTGTGTAGAATGTGTTTATTTGTTTAAATGCATGAGATTTATAATACCTGTATGATTTATGTGCAAGGTGGTGTTATAAGTTTTCTTTTAAGAGCGATTAAACCTTGGTAGCAGAAAAGGTGTGCTACAGTTTGGTATCAGAGTGATTAAACAAAGTAGCAGAAAAGGTGTGCTACACTTGTGCTTCTCCGATCATCAATACAACCTTCCCAATATGAATCTATGTAGGAAATAAGTGATAAATCCTTTCCTTTTGGATACCATAATCCAAACTCTTTTCTACCCTTGAGATATCTGAATATCCTCTTTATTGGTAGAACATGTGATTCCTTTGGTGTTGCTTGAAATCATGCCACCTGTCCAACTTCCTACTTTGCATTTGGTCTGGATATTGTCACATAAATTAATTTTCCAATCATGGACCTATACTACCTCTGATCTATAGACTTTGAATCATCATCTTTGCTTAACTTGCAATTAGTTTGCATAAGACTATTGATCGGTTTGCAATCTTTCATTCTGAAATTCTTTAGCATTTCTCTAATATATTTGGTTTGAGAAATAAAAATTCCTTGGTTGATTTGACATATTTGATGACCCAGAAAGAAGGATAGTTCTCCAAGTAATGACATTTCAAATTCATTCTACATATCCTTTGCAAATTTCTAGCTCAACCTGTCATCATCACTTCCAAAAATAATATCATCAACATAAACTTCAATTAATAAAATATTATCTTGAGTTACCTTGATGTAGAGGTTGTTGTCTGCATTTCCTTTCCTGAACCCTTGCTGCTATAGATATCTATCCAGTCTAGAATACCATGCTCCAGGGGCATGTTTTAGACCATACAAGGCCTTCTTCAACCTACAAACATAATCTTCATTCTTTGACAACTGAAATCCTTCTGGTTGCTCAATGTAGATTTCTTCTTCTAGTTCCACATACAAAAAGGTTGATTTTACATTCATATGATACACTTTAATATTATTGGAGTAAGCATAAGCTAGGATTAATTTGATTGCTTCCATTCTGGAAACTGGAAAAAAAATCTCTTCAAAGTCAATACCTTCAACCTGTGTGTATCCTTTACATACCAATCTAGCTTTGTTCCCAGTATCATGTCCATCTTCATTCAATTTATTTATGAAGACCCACTTTGTGTTGATCACATTATTGTACCTTGGTATTGGAACCAATTCCCAAGTGTCATTCTTCTTTATCTGATCCAACTCTTCATCCATGTCCTTTATGCAGAATTTATCTTTGTTGGCTTCTTCAAAATTGTTTGGTTCAATCGAAGATAAGAGTGCTAGGTGTAGTTGTTCTAGTGAATGAATTATTTTTCTAGTCTCAACTCCTTCATCTCTGTTCCCGATAATATGATATGAGGGATGATTATTTTGTATTTGTTTTCTAGGTGTATTTGTAGGTACCTGTTGTTCTTCCTCTTCTACTTATATCTGATCTTCTTCATTTTCCTCATCTGCTACTTCTTCATCCTATGCTTCTTCTTCGTGAACCTGTTCCACTGAATCATTTTCTTTGTCATTTATTTTTGATCCACCTATCTCATCAACTGTCACATTGATGCTTTCCACAAAGTTTTTTAGCCTTAGATTGAAAAATTTGTATGCTTTTCTTGTACTCAAGTAACCAACAAGTATGCCTTTGTCCACATGAGAATCAAACTTTCCCATTCTTCCATATTCTCTTTTGATGTATCATTTGCTTTCAAAAACTCTGAAGTGCTTCACATTCGTTGGTCTTTCTTTCCATAGCTTGTAGGGAGTTTCATCACTGTTGTTTCTAAGCATTACTCGGTTTTGAATGTGAATTGTTGTATGCACTGCATGTGACCAAAATACATCTGTCAACTTGGAATCCATTAACATTGTTTGATCCATTTCTTGTACTGTCATGTTCTTTATTTCGAAAACTCCATTATGTTGAGTTGTACTAGCAACTGAGAATTACCTTTTTATTCCATGCTTGCTGCAGAAATCCATAAATTCCTTTAAAGTAAACTCTCCTCCACTGTCATATCTCAAACATTTGATTTTTGAATCCATTTCATTTTCAATAATTTCCTTGTATAACTATGTTTATGAATTCTTCATGAGAAAACAAACTAGATTCATCCTTGTATAATCATCAACCAATAACATAAAATATTACTCACCTTTTAAACCCTTTGTTCTAGTTGGTCCAACTAGATTAATATTCACAATTTCCTACGGTCTTGTTGTGGAGTATTTCTTTGATTTGAATTTGGTCTTTGTTTTCTTTCCTTGTTGACAATTCTTGCATAAGGTGTTGGTTGGCTTCATGATCTGGGGCATTTCTATGACTGCTTCCTTTTTTTTTACTTTGACTAGGTTGTCAAAATTTATGTGACCCATCCTTCTGTGTCATAGCCAAACTTCATCTTCCTTTCCTAGAAAACACTTTTCATTTCCAATTTCACTTAATACATGTATGTTGCTTGAAGTTCTTACAATTGTTGCAACCAATCTTCCTGAGCCTACTTTTCTTATCTCACACTTTTGTGAATTAAAAAACAATTGTGACCTTGGTCACACATTCGAATTACACTTAGAATATTATATTTCATATCTTCCACTAGTAGAACATTTTTTCCTTGGTATCCTTGTTTCCAATTCTGACTATGCCTCTTCCAATTATTCTAGTTGAGTCATCGTTTCCAAAAGAGATTGATCGATCTATTTTCTTTATCAATGTTAGAAACCTATCCTCATCACCTGTCATGTTCTTTGAGCAACCACTGTCAACATACCAACCATGTTTCTTATGTTTAGCTTGTAGAGAGAGTGTGCATTATTTATTGTTATACTAATTCTGATTTCTTATCCATATTCTCTGTTGAGGTTCTTGTATGTGACTATTGTTATTTTGTTGTGATTCTCTATGAGGGACTGTGATTGTACAATCTTTGGCCATGTGTCTAAAGTTGTTTCACTTGTAGGATTCCACTTCAGTTCTCAAGGATTCAAACATTTTGTAGCTTCTTCTTTGTGCTTCACTAGGCCTTCTTGGATAACCATTTTGTGCATGAATTTCAAATTTGTTTATGTTTCTGCTATTTTCTCTGCAATTTATAGCTTTATGTATAAAATTATTACATGCATAACATAAACCAAAAAATATGTTTTGATACCTTGGAATTGCATATCTTCTAAAAGAAGTCACTCTTCTGAAACCTTCTTCTTCTTGAGGCCTAGTTGTTTCTAATTGTTGTTTATTTCGAAATATGAATATTTTGGGTGGAGTGTCCCTGTGATCTTCCTTGTAAAACTTCTTGTCTCCTATGATTGTCTCTACATAGCTTCTTGACGTGTTTCTTGATCTGTTGTTTTGGACCGTGATCCATTTTCTGTCTGATTGTATCCAAGTCTGGACTTGTCATGATTTGGCCTTTAACTGTTGATAATATCATCCAAAACTTTTGAGTTGTTCTGCATTCTTTTCTTTTGAATATCTTTTCTCAATGTGACAATATTTTGTTCCAAATTTCCAATGATCGTGTCTCTTTCATCTAACCGTTCTTTGAGTTCTTCTTCAATTCTTTTGTCTTCTTCAACTTGAATTTTCAATTTGGTGATCATCTGTTCTAGTTCTTTAGAGTTGGAACTTTGAGATTCCTCTTTTCTTTTTAGTTCTTCCTATAGTGACTTTTTTTTCTTCTTTTCCCCTTTTATAACTTCTATGGCACTCATCAATTCTTCTCTGTAGTCCAATTCTACCTATTCATTTTCTTCTTCTATGCCTTCTTCATCGTATACTTCTACTACCATGAATATAACCCTTTATGTCTCACTTCCACTATCTTCATCTTTGTCTGATGAGGTGCTATCTTATTTTGTGCAAAAGATTTTCTTGAAGAATTTATTTAAGGTTTTCTTGCCTTTGTACATTTGTTTTCTATTTGAATCATCTTCTTCATTTATTTTCTTTTTCTTATGGGTACATTTGTTAGAAAAATAACCAATACCATCACAATTAAAACAAATTAATGGAAGCTTAATTCTATATGGTTCTGTTTTTCAGTCTTCTGACAAAGTTGGCTACTTCTTCATCGTCTTCTGAGATGTCATTGTTGATGTTATATTCTTTTTCCTTTTGATTTCCCTTCTGCTTTCAATTATTGGATGCTTTGAATGTTCTTCTTTTGTAACTAGATTCTCCTATTTGGTTATCATTTCATAGGCTATGAAAATTCCATGTATCTCATCCATTCTTATTGAATCCAGATCTATTCTTTCTTCTAGTGCGAAGATCTTAGGATCAAATCTCATTGGAAGAGATCTTAGTACATTTTGAAAAATTATAGATTCATCAACTTCTTCTCCCAATCCTCTGATTACATTCATTGTTTCATCAACTTGGTAAGTTGCAATATTCTCATCTTCCTTCATCTTTAGTTGTTCAAATTGACCTATGTAAGTTTGAATCTTTGCTTCCTTCACTTTTCAATCTCCTTCATAAACATTCTGAATTTTGTCCCAAATTTCCTTTATGGAGCTGCAATGCATAACTTTGGCATATACCGAATCACCAAGATCATTCAAAAGTGCATTTTTGGCTTTTGAATTATTTAGACCGAGTTTCCTTCTGTTTTCATTTGTTGGTGGAACTACTAGTTCTTTGTATCCATCTACAATTGTTTCCAAACCCCAAATCCATGTCCTTATACATATGTTTTCATCCTTCTTCTCCAAAATGCATAGTTATGTCCATCAAACTGTGGTGTTTCATTTTTATACATATCTTTTCTCTTCATGATCTACCTTTCAATGGTTAAACTGATTTCTTAAGGAACTTTCTTTGATTCCAATCGTTGGATGACTGAGAGGGGGGGTGAATCAATAATAGGGATTTTTAATCCTTTTAACCACATTATGTAAGTGTTATTTACCTTTATGATCAATATACCATTATCATTCAACAAGTGCAGAGTAAATAAACCATGAACAATGAACAATCATACACATACATTGTACACCAATATTTTTATGTGGAAACCCAATGCGGGAGAAAACCACAATGTTTTTTCTTATATGTCTTTAAGAATTACATTCATCAGAAGCACCAACTTCCTTTGTTCTCCAGCTGCAACTGGAAGGAGACTCTGACCCCTTATATTTTCAGGCTACAACCTTAGGGAAGCTCCAACTCCACAATTCTCTGGATACAAATAGAAGGAGGCTACAACCCCCTTATGTTCTCCCGATACATCCAGAAGGTGGCTACAACCACCTATCCTTGCCTCATCGTACCTCCCTAAAATATAAGTGTCAAATGATGAAACCATTGCCACTGTGTCATTGTGTGATATACCATTGTAAACCTATACCAACCTGTACCAACAACATTTAACCAATCTATGCCACTGACCAATAACCAACATGTGCCACCGACATGTAACCAACCTATACCTATACTCATCTTGTACTAAACAAAACCCAACAGGTATGCGGCCTGTATATGTTGCAACTCGTGTATGCACTCGTTGTTTCTATACTGCATCCTGCATATGTACACGACTTGTTTGTATTGAAGCCTACATACACCTTCAATAAGATATGGTTTTCACCTTTTCTGAAACTTCAAACACTTTGCTACCTTTGTCACAACAACCTGGAACCTGTCATTGTGTCTTGTATGTATTTTTTCCCTGTTCATACATCATCATACATCCCTTAACCAAGTGCATCTATGTCTATCTAGTCATATGTCATACATGTGTGTAAAATCATGAACAAGTGTAATAATACTCACATGGAATAGACATCAAACCCTTACTAATATGCAACCTCACACCATACAAACAAATTCACAACCACTTCACAACCAAAACCCTTGACACTTGAACCAACAAGATGAACCAATGAATAATACCAACATACCAATGTTGTATTTCTGTGGATATAGCTCATACCATAAGTTCCATACAACCAACACCCTCTCTAGGGAAAAACCTCAAACTCCCATAACCATATCTCATGGAGACAAAAATATCCAACTACACATAAGAATATGACATACCTTTTGACTTTGTAGACATATCTGGTGTACCTGATCACTGTAGGCCTTCCTGGGAGCTTGCTTTTAGACTCTAAGAACCTGGCACCCACAAAAACTCAAGATTTCATGGATTTTCTACATGCACACACCCTTTTATACTGCCATCCCACATGTGTACATGCCCTTCTCCATTGCATACCCCGTACACCTCAAAATCTAGATTTGTTTTAGTATTTCTGCAATTCTGAACTTTCACCGTCAAATCTTCGTGCTACCTCAGACTTGCATAAATTCAAATGTATCAATGAGCACCTGCAATAAACCTTACACAATAATAAATATTCAATGTGCTCAATAGGTACTAATAGGAGATCCTTTCTCTCTTATTTATACTTCCATGTAGCTTCTTCAAGAGGTTACCTTCTAACCAACTTAACCCAACTTCCTTCTTTTAGGGCTAACCCACTTCTAACCACTTTTCCACTTATAACCACTTTATCCACAAATAGTAAACTCTCCACTTCTAGTTGCAACTAATTTATTTTTAATTATTTTCTTATTGTAAAAACTTAACCCATGATTAACTCCTATTTTCACCTGCTTGACTAGTCAACTTCTTCTAGGAGCTTCTAGAATAATTTGACTTCTTTGACCTTCTATATAACTCCTGAGGTTTCTCCACCTTCACAAGGCCATAACTCTCTAACCGTGAGGAGTTATGTGATTCTCCACATATCACCGGAAATGGCATGATATGTACTATCCATCTGGAATAGTCTTACCTGCAAATATACTAATCTTCATACCATTATACATCAAACAAACTTAATTCCCTTAACCATACCATTGGGGCTACCGGAATTATCTATTGGATTTGCTTCCAGGGTTGACATCAATGGAAACCAACCCAATTAATCAACAAAAGATCTTCCTCTACAATGTTTATATTTTTCTTAGTTTATGTGGGTTGACATGACTGCATTTTGGTAATGACAACAGAAAGAGAAAATAGGATTTAGGTTTACCCATTGAGGAAATTGATTGGCACATGTATCGTAATGGAGTGATGATGGAAAATTTCATAGGAAATGTTAACTAGGTTATTGCACTCTTTGCAAACTCGAAATAAACCAAATATTTGACCTTTACCCCTTTTTACAATAAAAAAAATATGTGTCATTTTTTTGATTCGCAAAAGATTAATTCAAAAATAAAAATTTTAATCTTTTACCTTTGTTGTTAGTTGATGTCACATAGGACACATGTTTATCTCATGTCGATTGTGGGGGGGTCGGGTGTAGTTATCATAACCACACACCATAGGGGCCACAATTGACGGATGAGAGCCATGTCAAAAGTTTATTAACTCAGGTAGAGTTTTGCGCCCCCTGCCACCCCCCCCCACTTGGTTAAATCTCAAAATATCGGGAGGCACCCCTTTGGTTAAATGTCAAGCATCCGGGGGGCACAATTCATTGTGGGATGTCTATATTTCCGCCTTATTTGATCTACACTCCAAATTCATCGAAATATATCTCTGCGCAAACAAAATATTTTTATTAGTTTTTAAACTATACATTACGACAAAATAACATTTTATTCTAATCAAATTTAACTATAATAAAAATACTATAAATATACTTTAATGTAAATCTAATTAAAATTAAACTAAATATACAAAAATCTGAATGAAAATGAAAATTAATCTAAGAAATTTTAATTCAAGTTAAAATCTATACTGAGCAAGAAAAGTTAAGAATCAAGCTAATATAAGACTAAAAAAGGTTTATTCTAACAAAATTTCAATTTTAATTCATAATTTTAACCTATGTTACAACAATATACTCTATAGAAGAACAAATATGCCCCAAATATTGACTCCAAGGATCTTATCAGAATGACCAAAATTCATGCATGCTCCATCATTTGGAATGCAACTTGGCAAAACAAATCTTTAATTCAAGAGTATAGTTTATGGGAGGTTGCAGATAGAAAACATGCTCTCTTTTGGGTAGATTCTTGGCCACAAATCCCTAAACTACATGCCAAACCGGATTTCCTTTCCCTAACAAATGGGATGTTAGTAGTGCATGGAAGCACCATTCACCTTTATTGGCACCAGAACTTGGCCTCAAATTATTGGTGCTCATGGTCCCCTAATCCTTATCATATTCATATCCAAAATATGCAATCTCTAGTTTCACTACAAGCCAAATTTCTCCTTAGAAGAATCAAATTATCATTGCTACAAGATAAGTTGCAATGGGGTTATCAAGTTGTTGTTCACTTCAATCTTAAATAATCCTACTCCTTAATGGAACATCATGTCTCTCTTCCAATGGATGATATATGGACCAAAATCTTAAATAAACTTCCTCTGGTTGGTCGCTCATGGGAAGATGTTGACACAGGATCACCTTATCCATCGAGGATTTTCTAGGTCAGGTATTTATGTTATGTATGGAAAATACAATGAATATATTGATCACCTTTTGAGTACTTGTGACTTCATTCAAGCTATCTAGGTCAAGGGAGAAATCTCCTTTCCTCAATATGATCGACATACTGATTCCATTCGTCTCACCATCTGTTCTTGGTGGATTCATGGTTTTAAGAGCTCCCTCCTGAATTAGATCTAGCAGATTTTCATAGGATTTGTCTTATGGGAGACTTAAAAAGAATGGAATTGATGCATTTTCAAGAATGATCACCTTCAAATCTCTTTAGTATAGACCAATATCAAACAATATATCACATAAATTGTTCTCACTAGAAAATGAGATGCATAAGTTCTTAATTACGATGAATGAGAATGTTGAATCCTCCATGATTGGTTTCTTCATTCTTCCATCCCTACCCCTTCCCCTTCCCTCTCCTCCCCTCCCTGATCCTCTTCTCCCTATTTTTGGTCTCCTCCTACAAAGGGATTCTTTAAATTGAACTTAATTGGGGCTTCCAAAGAAAATAGGGGTTTGATGAGATTTGGATAAGTTTTCAAAGATGCTAGAGGCCAGATCCTACACATATTCATAGGATTTATTGGTACCAACATGAAAAATGCAGTGGATATCTAGGCCCTGCTTCAAGGTTTAAGAATTGCTCAGGATCACCAGTTCTCCAAGATTATTGTGGAAGTAAATTCAAAACTCATCATTCATATCTCCTCTCTCCTTCAGAACAGATCCTCTCCAGGTAAGATCTCTAATAATTGGCATCTAGAGTTCCAACTCCTCCTCCCCGATTGATTCTAATCGGTATGATCTTTTGGATGAAAAATTATAGAGGCAATGCCACTCATTGTAATTTCTAGACAAAGAGAATCCCTCGATATCTCATCCTCCCCCTCTAGCCACTTAGATCGATGTATCTTGGCCCAAGGGAGCACTCCACGTTCATGATTTGGATGGTTTATCATTATGTTTCTTTTCAAGGTCTTCACCATTTTGGTCTGTTAGTCACTTTAGTTTTATATTTATTTTTTTGACTTGATGTTTCAATCCTATCAGTATCTATATATTTCTATGTGCACTCTATTTCATATGTATTTTTGACAGCTAACCTAATTTCCCTCTAGGTAGGCCAGTAGACTTCTAAGCCACTGATGGATATTTTGGTTGAATACTACCCATGATGGCATCTCTGTACAACATTAAAGAAATTATTATTTTTCAACATCTTCAGGTTATTTCCATTCATGACTCCTCCTCTTCCCTTTCTCACAATCATTTTTTTTATGATCATATGCTAATGGACATTCCCTTAGTCAAGGAAGCCATATCCTTTACGAAGATTATGGATGATTTCATGCAAGCTTTGGGTACCTCTATAAATCATCTCAAGTCCAATATTTTTTTTCTTTAACACGTTGCTTTCTATCCAATTTCACATATCTCACATCCTAGGGTTTTATAGGAACTCCCTTCCCTCCAAATACCTTGGGGCCCCTCTCTTGGAATTGTTTTCCCACAACTTCTCTTGGGAATATCTTCTTTCTTGTCTCAGGAAAAATATCAGCGGTTGGACCTTTCGATCCCTCAACATTATTGGTCGAATCGTTCTTTTTAAATATTCCCTCCAAGTCATTATGTTGTACCTCTTCTTTGTACTTATTTCCCCCAAGCACATACTAAAGGAAATCAAGACTCTCCAACATAATTTTCTTTGGAAAGGATCCAACTCTACCAAAAAATGGGCTCTAATGGCATGGAACACTCTTTGTACCACGAAACTTAGGGGAGGTCTTGGTTTAAGAGATCCTGAAATTCTTAATAACATCCTAGGTGCCAAAATGCGGTGATGATGGATCCAAAACAAAGGGGAACTATGTTATATGTTGTAACCCTTGAGATGTTTCTGGATAGGAAACTATGCCAAGGCATACATAAGATTGATTGATTTGTTTTTAAGTTAATTTGTCCTGAAACAAAATATTTTTGTTGCTTAATTGAGCATGTATCATTAGTCTTTAAAAAATTAAAGATTTAATGTTGGAAGAAAAATCTTTCTATGTTCCAGAGAATCAAAGATTTTAGAGGATGAAAGAAGAAATAAGAGAAAACAACAACTGAAAATTAAAATATTGTATCTTCTGATAAATATTACTTAACTCTAAGCAAGAAGAATTGATGTTTGATTATGTATCTAGACCAGAATATAGTTTTAAAAAAAAAGAATACTTCCTTTTAATTTAAAGGAATAATAAAATATAAGCATGTCTTCTTTTATACTCACAGTATATTTGAAGAAATATGCAACTTTTAATTATACCTTTGCAACTTTATGATGGTAGTTGTAGTACTAAGTCAACACAATCATGGAAGTAGATACATTTAAGAAGAATCTAAGAACATGCAAATACATTAGGAAAGAGATCACTTAGACTTAAACATGAAAGTTTGAATCTTCAAAACTATATGATTTTATTAAAAACTTAATCTTGGGACAAAAAACTCTCTTAACATTGAATTCTCATGAAAATTTATACAAATTAGGTCAAAACCACAAATGGTTGTTCAATCCTATTTCTTAGAATATTGAGATACAACAAAATATTTGACTCCTTAAAAATAGGACAATTGTAGGAGTCAAATCCTAATTTTCTTCATCTTCTTTGGTGAGTCATCCTACCAACAACTAGAGGAGGAGATTCCAAGTCAAATATGATGGATAATTGAATTATTTCATTTGCCTGAATGAAATATCCAACTTAGTGTATCTTTCGTATGTAGGGGTATGTGAAAATAAGTTCTTTGTCTGCCATAAAAGATATAACTCATCTATGAGTAGGTCAACAATAGTTTGACCTCCTAGAGTATTAGCCATATTTTGAAATTTATCATCTTTCTCCCTACCAATGAACAAGTTATTTCTGTAGCTTTCATATGAAAAAAGCTTGCCTTCTTTATCCCAAGCTGAAGGTAACCCCATCTTCACTAAGTTCTCAAATTTTTTGGAAAAGGATTCCACACTTCTTTTCAATGTTATGCATTCATTTTGAGCTTGTTGTATTATATTCCTCTTTGTGAAAAATCTTTCATTTTCTGTCACCATTATTGTTCTATATGTGACACCTTTTCTTGACAATGATTCTCTAGATTTGGAATTTAGGAACTTTGTGATTTGAGTGGAAACTTGGGGTCTTGTTCCTAATTCATGAACCGGTTTCTGGATTACATCTTCTGCTACATCTATCAATAACATTTCATCATCTATTATTTTGAAATAATCCCAAAGCTTGGATACTTCACTGATAATTTCATCCCAGATAAAATGTTTGGATACTATCAAATATGGTTTACCTGGAAGTTTAGTCTTCATCTGTTCCATATCAGTTAACATATTATCCTTCAATTTATGATATTCTAATTCAATAAATTTTTATTTATATTTTATTTCTTCTTTCTCCTCTAAGATTGTTTTCTTTAAGCTTTCAATTTCAACACCTTTCAAGTTCATATCTACTAATTCCCTTGATATTCCAGCCATTGGATTTGATGTTTATATTGTTTGAAAATAAGAAGATCATCCTTTTAAACTTTCAATCTTATTTTCATACATTTCAATATTCTCTCCCATCTCTACCATTTTATTCATAAGTTGATATTTTTCTGCCTGAATTTTCTGTAATTCTGGGGTCTGTACATGGTCAATTCCTGGGATTTTAATCTTTTGCTTCAATACTTGGATTTTATTTATCATTTTCTTTTGTCAGTGCTTGTATAGATGCCTCATCTTTTGGATTGGCTCCTAGCTCTATTATTCATTTGCTCTAGTTCCTCCACTCTTATATGTTTGGTTCTGGTAGCCAAATTTTCATTCTTTAACCGAGTCATGAGCTTATCATTTATGGCTTGGAGTTTCTTGATTCCAAGATTAACTATCATGGAATCTCTATTTATCATTTATGTAGTTTTTCTATGCAATTCAAACTTATCCAATGGATGAGTAACATTTAGATCAATGGATATGTTTTTTTACTTTCTTCTGCTTCTTTGGCTCCATAACTGATATATTCAACCTTCCCTTCTCATAATATACAACTGAGATCATTCTGTTCTGATATACATCATGATCATAGACTTTTGGAATCATACTCTTTTTAATACTTGTGCATGCCTTTCTTATTTCCATAAATTGACAAACCTAATCTACCTGCTTTGATTGATCAATAGTATCTGACTCTGTTTCATTTTGACTTCCCACACTTTTTATCTTTTATGATGATGTTATTTCTATAGTCACATCAAGGCTCTTTTTCTTTGGCATTATTTCTTCAGGAAATTTCGGATCTCCTTCTTCTTCAAGTACTTCAAATTTATGCTTTTTGGTTGATCCTTCTTCCCTTATCTCTAAATTCTTTGAGGTAGACTCTGCAGTTTTCCTTTTGTATGTCGTCTCAAACTGTTGTGGTGTTTGTGTGATTGGATACTTTTTAGACTAATAAAATTCTTTACCATGGATCTGTAGAATGTTTTGCACATCTTTCCAATTGTCTTGATTTGCTAACAGCTCCAGTTGCTCTTTTTATTGATGTTGATGAGGAATATTACCATGTGAGATTATTTTCGTAGAAATTATTCCATGAGGGTCATAATTCCATGGTTATCCTTGTTGGAATCCCAAAGTTTAAAGGATATTTGTTGTCTCCCACAATGTTGATCTGGTATTGACAATAAAAGGACCTATCTCCTTTTTTAATTTCAAAGTTACCTTATATTTATTTGGAACAAAATGAATTTCATTTGAGTTCAATCTTTTCCTAACATATTCAAAAGAAAAAAATATTGGAGTCAAGAAAACAAGAAAGAGGAAAGGACACAACTCACAACCATAAATTATGATTTCAGTATGATGTTCAAAGATATACCAGTCTCCCACTCTTTTGTCTAGGCTTAACTATAATATTTTTTTACACTCAAGAAAAATTCTAGGGGGGAGCTTCATTGTATATTATTTGGTAGGCTTTAGACATAAACTGGACAACATACTATGAAAATTCAACATTCAAAGGATTCTTTATGATCACAGAAGTCTAGTGAGTAACTGGAGATGGGTTACCAAGATCATATTCAACCTTTATCCCTAGGTGCATAAAATGGAAGGCTTGTGTAAACAAAAAAAGGCGAAACAAATAAGACCGGTATCTGAATCTTCTAAGAGATTCAAATTCAGAGAGTTGGTAGTGCATTTGATTTGCTATGAACTAGGCATAATTGAATTTAGTGATTGGTTTGGTTGTAATTGGTAAAATTGAAACCATGATCCCTAACACAAATTCATCAATTATCATATCATCAATTTTTTCCAAAATCATAGAGACCATAGAAATGATTTTCTGGGAAGTTTCAGGAAATATATTTGATTGAATGACAACATGATCACTCGGAACATCTATATTTGTACAAATATATGATTGTAATAAGGTAACCCTTTATTTTGATTTCAATTCCATGAAACACTTTGCTTCTATAAACTCATTTAATGGTTCAATATCATGGTTCAATGGCCATATCATCATCTCAGTAATAGCCTGAGGATTTAATTAAATGAAAATAGACCCAATTGTGGAATTTATGGCTCTCTTGGATGAGACGTGATTCGTGGTGCACCGAACTACAAACTCTTGGAAATGATATACCACGGGTACTAACAATTTGGTGAGGTCGGATTCCCATGCATAATAATGGTCGAACAAATCCCTAAACCCTGGTTTGTCTGTTGGTATATCTCAGAGGGATCAAAAGGAAAGACAAGATCAAAAACATCCTTATCTTTGTCTACAAGATCTTCCTCTATGGTGTTTATATTTTTCTTAGTTTATGTGGGTTGAGATGATTGCATTTTGGTAATGACAACATAAAGAGAAAATAGGATTTAGTTTTACCCATTGAGGATGTTGATTGGCACATGTATCAGACTGGAGTGATGATGGTGAATTTCACAGGAAATGTTACCTGGGTGCTTACACTCTTTGCAAACTCGAAATAAACCAAATATTTGACCTGTACCCCTTTTTACAATAACACATAAACGTGTCATTTTTTTATTAGCGAAAGATTAATTCAAAAATAAAAATTTAAATATTTTACCTTTTCTGCTAGCTAATGTCACATAGGACATGTGTTGGCCTCATGTCGATTGTGGGGGGTTTGGGTGTGGTTAGGCTAACCACACACCTCGGGGGCCCCAATTGATGGATGAGCGTCACGTAAAAAAATTATTAACTCAGGTACAATTTTGCGCCCCCCCTTTGGTTAAATGTCGACCACGCGGTGGGGGGCACAATTCATTGTGGGATGTTGATATTTCCACCTTATTTGGTCTACGCTCCAAATTCATCTAAATACATCTGCACACAAACAAAATATTTTTATTAGTTTTTAAACGCTCCATTAAGAAAAAATAACATTTTATTCTAATCAAATATAACTATAATAAAACTACTTTAATGTAAATTTAATTAAAATTAAACTAAATATACACAAATCTAAAACAAAATGAAAAATAATCTAAGAAATTTAAATTTGAGTTAAAATCTATACTAAGTAAGAAAAGTTAAGAATCAAGCTAATATAAGACCAAAAAATACTTATTCTAAAAAAATTTGAATTTTAATTCACAATTTTAACCTATGTTACAAAAATATACTCTATGGAAGAACAAATATGCCCTCAATATTGACTCCAAGGATCTTATCAGAATGACCAAAATTCATATAGGCTCCATCATTTCGAACACAGCTTGGCAGAACAAATCTTTAATTCAAGAGCATAGTTTATGGGAGGTTGGAGATGGAAAACATGCTCTATTTTGGGTGTTGTAGGGATTTTGTACCCTGCAGGAGCTGAGCTCCCTTAGGTTCTACCAGCTCTTAAGAAAATAAATAGAGACATAAACTGAGGATGTTCCTAGATCTAATTCATACATGAAAACCTCCCAAAGAATCATGCATGGATTGACAACAGATCTAATAGTAATCATAAAAAATATTTATACTAATTATCTACCAATGAATACATAAACATATATGAATAATTGGATAGAGGGAAGCATCCATTATATCTTCTATTAATAAAAGAAACAATATTACAACTTACATATGTATACTGAAGAGATGGTCTCCTTCCAAGCTCATTTCCCAAGTCTTGCAACCAAATCACTAGATCAGTAGCTTTGCTAGCTCTTTCCTCCTCTTTTCCCATGGGAAATGGCTTGGTTCTTATATGAATTTAGGGATAAGGCCATATAGTTATTAGGATAATATTATTGGGTTCATAATGGAATCCTTCTCGAGGCTAAACCCCAAGAAATCATTGGGAAGTCTTGTCCATCGAAACCAAATCCAAAAATAGGAGATTTTAGTCTTGGTTGCTCCCTAGACACATAGATAGTTCGAACAATCACTCCTTAGCATGCCAAAAGGAGAAACCGTCCCTTTTGGTCGCACCCTCAATGAAGTAAAAATGTGACCGAGAAGAAATTCAACTAAAAACCCAAGGAAAATTTGGTAGGTTTTAAGGGTTAAAATAAGGGGTTTCTAGGGGATAATGACCTAGTGATTAGGTGATCTTTAGGTGATAATTACCTAATGATTAGGCGGAAAATAACTCTATAATATATTCCCCCTAAAGTGTGAGGTCAGAAGATGTGTCTGATGATCAAAACACTTTATAAATCAAGTCGCGAAGCTTTGGGAAAAGAAGATTAGAGAAGAGCATCACCAGTCCTGCAGAAAAAGATCCCTGAGGCAGGCATACCCATGCTTAGTAATAAAGAAAATAGCATAGCCACCATAAATACATTGTGGATCCGTGCATGACACACGTTATGGGATGATGTCCACAACATAATACATTTTGGATCCATCAAGAACCAATCATGACTCGAACATGGCCTCGAAATTATACATTGTGGATCCATGCAAGATGCAAGTGAAATCATAGCCATGAGAAAGTACAAATGTGGATCTATGTCACATCATACAAATCAATGAGATGATTCAATAACTGAGAAATATATGAAGTGATCGTGAGTATTCTCCATCGCATCTTGGGAAACAATATCATCTAACATGAGTGCAATCTTATCCCAAGGTCTTTGTCCTTGATCCAAATGATATGAATATACAACATGTGAATAAATAAGCTGAAGTTGAGCATGGTATAAACTGTCTGATTATCGTTCATTAATGGATATCGTTAAAAAAGGCAAGGGAATCTATTTATGATGATGATGGAACCCAATATACCTAGTACAAACTACAAAGTGTGAATAAAGGAGTTGGTGTCGAACACTCGTAGATTCACTCGACATGAGCCAATGATGTAAACCCATTGTCGAAATGCAAGCAGACATGTCACTGATGTCTACAAGTCCCATGGTACTGATGGGTTTCTAGATTTCAATCCTATATAATGAGTTATAGTCGATAGGGTGAAATATGTCTAAGGAGGGCCTTGATGTATCCCCCATCAATCGACATGAAACATGTAAGGATAGATGGTGGGAATATCATAATAATGGAGCACAACTGACACAGGGATGGTCGGGAGAAAGAGGCAAAAAAGGACTACAGGTGGCCAACACAAGTAAACTTACCTTGAACAAGTATGCACGACAAATAACTTGACTCGACAACATTAACTCATACGAATACCATAACACTAGTCATGGACCTATCAGTGGAATGTGACACGTGATGGAAATTGTGGGAAATGAGAGAGAATGGATGACCCTACAATGGTATGTTATGATAGAAAAAAATCATTGTTCAAGGGCGACTCAAAGTAGTGATGGTTGCCATATAATGAAGATAACAAGACGAAAAAACCCTCTAAAAATTCCCCAGCATGAGCGACGAGTACATGTTTTTAGTTTTACGAGCTTGAGGAGGATAACAGATGCATGATATAGCTCATCTTACAATGAGTCCCTCATCATATATTTAGCAAACCTGAAGAATGAAGGGTTCGTTCCCATATGGTTCATTCAATGTTTGGTTTTATGAGTCCAACTAAGGTAAACTCGATGGTATTTTCATGTTTAGAGAGTCTGAAAAGGTCATAAAGAAGACTCCACAATGGAATTTTTCATAAATTTAGTCCCCAAGGTCCAAAAACGTATAAAAAATACATGGGAGAACTCTTCTAATCATGTTGGACTAGAGTATTCCTTTTTCATAATTAGTCTAACGAGGCTAAAAAAGGGGTAAACTATCATTGGAAAGATGCCATTTCTAACCTTGTAATGAATTTGAAAGGAAACAAACTCACTCGACCATATTTTCATGTTTAGAGAGTCTGAAAAGAGCTTAAAGGAGACTCCAAAGAGTTCATATTTTGTATAGATTTTATGAGTTCAAAAAAGAGATAAAATTATACTCGGTAACTTGATCTCATGTATTAATGTGCACGAGAAAGAACAAAGACTAAGCTCGGTAACCTATTCTCATGTATTTATGAGAACAATAAAGAACAAAGACTAAGATCAAAATTGGTTTCATTTTTACACAAGCTTGAAACAAAGTAAAAATATGCTTGGGTAGGTTTCATTTTTTTCGCGAGCTTGGAACTAGGAAAATTATGCTCAGAATTGGTTTCATTGTTTTAATGAGATTAAAATTGAAAACTAACTATTCTCGACACTTCCCAATGTAAATTCCAAAGGTAGGTTCTTGGTACTTTTCCCCGGGCTTGAGAATCTAGTGGCTTAACTCCAGAATGATAATCAAAGGATGGAGACATGCCCCCCAAGCTTCGTTTCATCCACTAACTCTTCTTCTATCACCAATTTCTATACCCAATAGACTCCTGGTTACTAATAGGAAAAATGTTCACCAAAGAGGGAGGAAGAACAAGGATCAATTGACCAAGGTGGATAGAATGAAGGTTCAACTACAAGTTCTTATGAAATACTTGACCCAACGAGAGAGGCAACAATTTCATTTTTTAATGATCTTGACACAGGAAAAGAACCATGCTCATGATCATCTGTTTCATTTTTTAATGATTTTAACACGGAAATGGGAACTATGCTCATGAGGGTTTGTTTCATTTTTTAACAAGTTTGACAGAGGAAAAGAACCATGCTCATGATGATCGGTTTCATTTTTTAATGAGATGGAAATAGAAAATAAACTATGCTCTTTACTGGGTTGGATCCCCAGACCTTTGTTTCATTTTTTAGCGAGCTTGACACAAAAATGGGAACCATGCTCGTTGTTGGGTTGGATCCCTAGACCTCTATTTCATTTTTTAATGAGATTGACATGGAAATGGGAACCATGCTCATAGTTATATTCTTGATCATGTCTTCCAAGAGGATAATACTTGGAAGGAATACATGTCAAGGGACAAACCTCAATCATGGCTTCCAAGATATCTTTGCTAGAAGGAATACATGTCGAGGGGCGTGATAGGGGTAGGGAGATAAGAATCTAAAATCCCTATTGATGAGATNCAAGAGGATAATACTTGGAAGGAATACATGTCAAGGGACAAACCTCAATCATGGCTTCCAAGATATCTTTGCTAGAAGGAATACATGTCGAGGGGCGTGATAGGGGTAGGGAGATAAGAATCTAAAATCCCTATTGATGAGATAACCATGTCAACTATCGGATTTAAGTCAGAAGAATGGAGAGATTCCTTCTCATTCAGAGTTAAATACATGGGATAGGTTTCCACATAATTGACCTTCGGCGGGGTGGATCACGCTAGCATATAAGGACCATTCAGGGAAGACTAATGGTTGACCACAATATGAGGGCTAATGAATGAAAGCGGTTCTATGGTCACTATGTTTCCATTATGATGGAACCACATCACTCAAAATAGGGTGGATTTAAAATATTTCATAGCATAAACATAGTCTCGCCTGAGGAGAAAATTAAAATCCAAGGGGTCGTGGACGACCATCACATCAATATAGACCATTTTCCCCCCCAAAGTAACATGAAATTGAGGAAGCATCCCTAAAGGTTAACTAACCCCTCTATTAAAATACAACATATTCAGAGTCATCGACGCAAGATAAGGTGAACCAAGAGCTTTCCAAGCATTCGAGGATAGGATGCTAACAAAATCTCCTTCATCTATTATAGTTTTAGGAACATTCCTACCACAAACCTGGACAATGATTTGAAAAGGAGTGTAATAAGGGAGACGAGGTTCTGTTAGAGAATTTCAATCAATGGTAATCACATTTCTTGGAGGGGGTGTCGTTGGAATGGGTGGAATGCCCCCTTGTCCAGAGGAATCTACGGTGACAAGAAATAATTGAGCGACATCCTCACTCTTCAAAGGAGGAGTGGGATTGATTGATCCTGGGACCAGATCTACCACTTGGGTTTCACTCTTCGATGGAAGAGTGGGATTGACCAATGATGGGATCAAATCGACCACTTAGGTTTCACTCTTCAATGGAAGAGTGGGATAGACCGATGATGGGATCAGATCAATCACTTTATCAACTAGATCAACTGAGGATGAAACCAAATTAACCACTTGATCAACTGGACAAACTGAGGATGGAACTGGATTGACCAGTTCATCAAATAATGGTGGGTTGGGAGAGAGTTTACGTTAACCTGTTGGACTTTGTTACTAAACATCATAAATATTTTTCAACATATATGAAGCTTCATCCATGCGGGGACAAAGGTAGGTGCAGTTCATCTCCTTACATAACAAGCAAGGAAATTTGACTTTACCCTTCTTATTTCCAACCTGATTACTAGTTGATGGGTTGTCACTAGCATGACCTACAGTGGTTGATGACATGGATTGAGAAGAAACCTGATACCACACTTCTACGACCTTGGGAATACCAGGGAAATACTTGAGAAGATGATTACCCTTGCAAAGCCTACAAGGGAATATGGGACTGCAATTTTTGGATGTGATGACACCATCAACATTACCAGCATGATGCCCAGAGGCTGGTTTATTGCTTCCAACATGTCTTTCAGTGGTTGGAGTATTTCTCGCTTTCTTAGTTTTCTTCTTCTTAATCTTTAGTTTCTTATTCTTCTTGTCTACTTGGTTACTAGTTGTAGAGATTTAACTAGGCAAGGAGGAAGAATGGGAAGAAGACCCCATGAGCGAAGAAGGAGGAGGGTCGACATGAGGTTTATGATCCGAGGGCAGAGTGTTTACATACAAGGAAATATAATCATTGGCATTGACCGTAGTGGAAAACAACCAAACTGGTAAACAATCGTGAGACCGGGAAGAGTCAAGGTGGCAATGTAAGGTGGACCAACATGTCCCGTGGAAGGAGAAACAAACGATATCCCCAAAAAATGGGTTAATTTGTTGGTATATCTAGGAACTGACACCATAGATACAGGATCAACCCTAAGTTCCACTAATAAAACAAAGAGCACGTGCTAGAAAATCTAGGAAGCAAACCAAACAAACCAATAACTTCTCACAGTGAACTTACTAGTTGGTGATGAAATCCAACATCGTAAAAAAAAATGAGAATGAGTGGGGATGGAGAGGGTGAATTAGTTACATTGGTGACCTTATTAATAGACTTACACCCTGTTGCAATTCCCCTTATGGCGAGAATAGTGGGTGACCCTCCAAGGAGCTCAAGTGATTTTGACCAACGTCTGACCTAGGTACAGTGAAGACTCCCCTTCACCATCGCCTTGTGTAAAGACCCTAAATATTATGGAATCTAAGGTCACCAAATCGCATTCATCCTCTGGGTGGGATAGTCGACAGTCAGGTCCGAAAGTATGGACAGGATATCAAGTCCAAAATTCTTCAAGAGGACCAGAAAAATCTCCAGAGGACCTCAAATGGATTCAAGATTCATGAAGTTTCGAGACCAAATGAAAACAATCGATTCTCAAGAAGAACCCCCAATATATTTTCATTCCACTACATTTGGTTAAGCCTCGGAGGGGTAATATTTGTTTCTCGCCCGCATGTGACCTCGTGTTTAGCCCCTGTGTGAGAGGGAGTTCCCAACTATGCTTATACGAAAATTGGATTTTATCTCCCTAGCACAAGATTCTAATTTGGTTTTGGGTGCTTTGTAGAGTTCACCTCACAACCTATTCCAAAGCTCTACATTGATCTACTATTGATGTACAGACCCTAAAAATAAAAGTTGCTAGATCATTTTTATTAAGTGCTTTATTTTATGGTTGTTGGTTTACTCAAGGGTTCGGTAGTGAAACTAATGTTGTTTAAAGGACTCGACTCCAAAAAGGTGCATAGAATGATGAAATGAAATAATTCATTTTTGATGAAAGCTAGCTAAAGAAGGGAGGGGAGTTCTTTACTCATTTATAATGAGAACTAAGCACTTCAACAACATGCAATCTTTAATTTTATTTTCAATGAAATGGAAAACAATTCCAAATGATGAAATTAAGTTTTTGCCATCTAAAAGAAAACAAATTTCCTAAGTTACTTTTGAAAACACTCCAACACAATTTTATGCTTTCTCTTTTTCTTTTCAAGTAAATGAAATTTGAAAGGAATTCCTTCTATTGCTTGTCATCAAAACGTCGATGACAAAATGACACCAACTGTGGATTCTCCGGCAAATGATTTTGAAAATCTCTTTTTGTCAATATGATCGAAATATTGATTCCATTCATCTCACCATCTCTTCTTGGTGGATCCATGGTTTTAAGAGCTCCCTCCTGAATTAGATCTAGTAGATTTTCCTAGGATTTGTCTTATGGGAGAATTGAAAAGAACGAAATTGGTGCATTTTCAAGAATGATCAACCTCAAATCTCTTCAGTCTGGACCAGGATCAAACAAGACATCACATAAATTGTTCTCACTAGAAAATGGGATGCATAAGTTCTCAATTATGATGAATGAGAACGTTGAATCCTCCATGATTGGTTGCCCCATTCTTCCATCCACATCCCTTCCCCTTCCCTTGCCTCCCCTACTTGATCCTCTTCTCCCTATTTTTGGTCTCCTCCTTTAGAGGGATTCTTTAAATTGAACTTAGTTGGGGCTTCCAAAGGAAATACAGGTTTGATGAGATTTGGAGGAGTTTTCAAATATGTCGGAGGCCATATCCTACACATATTCATATTATTTATTGGTACCAACACGAACAATGTAGTGGATATCTAGGCCTTGCTTCAAGGTTTAATAATTTCTCACGAACATTGGTTCTCCATGCTTATTTTTGAAGAAAATTCACAACTCACCATTCATATCCTCTCTCTCCTTCATAACAGATCCTCTTCAGGTAAGATCTCTAATAACTGGCATCTAGAGTTCCTTCTAGATCTTATTTATGCAACTATACAAAATGTAAATGGTATTGTTCCTTCTCATGTTTAAAGAGAGGCAACAAAGTTGGTTGATTGTCTAGCCAATGAAGGGGTTTCCAACTCCTCCTCCCCGATTGATTCTAATTGGTATGATCTTTTGGATGAACAATTATAGCATCAATGCCACTCATTGGAATTTCTAGACAAATAGCATCCCTAGACATCTCAGCCTCCCCCTCTAGCCACTCAGACCGATGTATCTTGGCCCAAGAGAGCACTCCACGTTCATGATTTGGATGGTTGCAAATTTTGTTTCTTTTCAATCTCTTCACCATTTTGTTTTGTTAGTCGTTTTAGTTTTATATTTATTTTTTGGACTTGTTGTTTCAATCCTATTAGTAGCTAGATATTTCTATGTGGACTCTATTTCATATGTATTTTTGACAGTTGACCTAGTTTCCCTCTAGGAATGACAACAAACTTCTAATCCACCGATGGATATTTGGGTTGAATGCTACCCATGATAGCATATCTATACATTTTTTCTATATTTTAATAGAAAATTGCTTACTTAAAAAAAAAATGAGTTAGTAATTATTTTCATTTTGTCGTATATTATTATTCGATATAAATTTATATGTTGCAAATAATTTATTAAATACCATGAATTTGTATAATGTCATTCTACAATATTGATGTCGATCCAATATTGATGAAACACATATATAAAATTATATACTTAAACAATAAATAAAAATGTCATACATGTGAATCATGTGAATTGGAAGGAGATTAAATTATATACATGTAATCTTTCACTAAAAAATAATATACATAAATTCAATTAAGTGTCACACATGTGAATTAGAAAAATATTAAATTATAAACATGTAAACTCACATTAAACAATATTATACATAAAATCAAGTACAAACATATATAATCTAAACAAGTACATAAATATTATATATATATAACATTTTGAAAGACAAGTACAATAGTGAGTTTCCTATTGATCCACTATTAGTACATAATATATGCTTCCTCTATACACTCAACAATATCAAGCATTGTTGTCTCCAATTAGACAAGTACATGAAAATCATCTACCTATTTTCCAAATATTTCAAAGGCCACTAAGTTAGAAACTTTCTCCCTTTGCTTTCAAACATTTACACCCATATAATTTATCTTCATATGGAAGTGGGATGTTACTTGTGACCTTAATAATATTGGCATTACCATCTTCGTGACTTAGTGTTACTCCGTAGATTAGAGAAATTGAGTGAATTCATCCAATGATGGCAACAACACTGTCGTATGGATCTAACACTTCCATTTTATCACCTTTTTGGAGTTTATTTCCTTTTTGCAATATTGAGAATTGTCAAAAAAAAAAACATTTGTATACACAAATGTTATAAAAAAAAATCACTACAATTATATTCTACAAGTGTATATTATTGGAATAAAATTGAATGCACTTACTAAGTCAATATTTGAAATATCACAGTGTGGTATTGATTAGACAATATGTTCAACATCAATATTGTCATGTTTTAGCTCTTTTTCTATGACATATTTTCCTTTAATTTTCTGCATATGTTTACATCGCACACAAATCAAATACATTTTGATAATGATATTGAATATTCAAATATTTTTAAATAAATATATTAAATATTGCATTGCAATGGAAAGATAATGAGTAAAGAGAATTTTGGAAAGAGTCTTGTGACATGAAGAAATAAAAATAAAAACTTAAATAATTAAAACAATAATAACTGATCAATAATAACTAATCATAGAAGAAAGAATATTTACATTAATTATCAGACATGTTCAAAGAAATAATCTATCAATCTTATCATACCATGCTTAGGGTTCATGTTTCAAGGCATACATAGATTCCTTGTGCATAAATAAGCTCAATTCATAAGCATGTCACAAAAACTCCCTTAACTATGACTTTAAATCAATTGTTGCAATAAAGTCACAAGTCTAAACACCCCAAGCATTTCAATTCCCTAGAGTGTTTGGAAAATAAGTTTTAGAGTTAACCCCACAAGACATGAACATAGTTTAGCTAGGTGTTACAATTTGTAGTCTCAAAAGTCAAGATAGTATAATATATGAAATCTTATCATATCATGATCGGGGTTCAAGTTTCAAGGTAGACATAGATTCCTTGTGCATAAATAAGCTCAATTCAGAAGCATGTCAAAAAAACTCCCTTGAGCTAAAATAAATTGTTGCAATAAAGTCACAAGTCTAAACACCCCCAAGCATATCAAATCCCTAGAGTGTTTGGAAAATAAGTTGTAGAGTGAACCCCATAAGACATGAACATAGTTTGGCTAGGTGTTACAATTTGTAGTCTCGGAAGTCAAGATAGTATAATATATGAGCTATGATATTGACTAAATGATCTAAAAAATGAAGAAGACTTGAAAAACTTGAAAATTATTGCAAGTGAATGTTATGTGTTTAAAGCAAATGGATCAGTTTGCAACACATAGATTTAAGGATTACTTATGCAAATTACACATAGACAGCAGCATAATCATTGAACATAAACACATAGGCACAACAATTGATAAAGGAGTTCACCCCTCTCTTGGGCTACATCTCCTGGTCCAGCTTCCAATGGATCATTATTATTAATTGCTCAAAAAGTGCTCAAAAACATGTCTTACAATGCTCAAACTGACAAACCGACTGCTCCAATGGCTTTAGAGCGTCCAAAAACCCCTGTTTGGGCTCTTTTGGCACCTCAATCGGTTGAAAAACGAAGAAGTTAGGCCTCCTGGAAGTCCCCCCTTCAAGCTTGTTGTCTCTGCATCTACAAAACGCACCCCCCTTCATTGAACCTGGCTCACACGCATTTTAAAGCGTGAAAACCCAGCACCGGGTGCAACCGTGCCAACGGTGCAAACCGTAGAATGGTTAAGGGCACGCCAGCCCCTAACCGCCTAAGCACCTGGGCTGTATGGGTCATGTGACCTCGTGCATGGGCAAAAGTGGTTAAGTCGTTATAGAACCGTGTAACTTCCCTCCGCGCTCCAGGTCGCGGGCATATGGCACATGATATATGACCAAGGGTTATAAAAACCCCACGCGCCAACAACCGCGTGCATACATATAATATGGTCACATGTTTATGTAATAGGACCACGGGTCGGGGCTAAGTCCCAGCCCGAACCCCCGCCAAAACGATACTAAATGCAACTTAAATATAATATTACCCACATACATATTAAGAAACAATCGGTGGCATGTTGGTTAGCGGAGGTCTGTGAAGACTTTACATAGTGGGGGAGGTTCGGCGGTCGAACCCCACGGACTCCCATAAATTTTAATACAACCACTTAGCCAATCAACAAGTGACACATGGCGCCCATGGATTGGGCCACGTGTCCTCATATCATTTTCCACCCAAAGGACACGTGTCATCTCCTGGTTCGCCAACTATCAACCAACCATATGTTGCCATGTCACCACCTTACACGTCATCGTACAGCCTGTACGACCCTGCCACGTCAGACCGTACAGACTGTACAGTCAACACCAAATTTTTTTGCCTGTTTGACTTGACGAACAGATCACGATAACATCTCCATACGGAGTCTGTTTGACAAAGTAAATATACCGCCGAAATTAGGAAGACGAGACATGCGCAATGGCACTGATTTCGTTGCATTCTGAGCACTTTGAAATTTGAGCAAAATTTGATCCCCTGATCACACCTCCCCATTGGGAAGCTTTTGGACCTCCAAAATACTATTTTCAATCTATGTGAAGATGAGGGTATAGTTCCCTCACCCTTCCGAACTCAATCCACTTGGCCTTGCTTGGATTCGCCCCTTTAAGACCAACTCGCAAATACTCCACATTTCCTCGTTTCGAAATTCGCATCCTCCTGTCAAGGATGGTGTCTTCCTGCAGTTATGTTCGATACTCTTGAGAAAAATCATCTATGGAAGGAATCTGAACATGCTCTCCTTGATCATCAATCAATGGAGGCTCATACAAATTCAAATTCTCAACATTAACAACTGCATACATCTGCATATAA
>SNQJ01S0041633.1:37231-49421 GCA_010110895.2 Picea sitchensis | reverse complement strand
TCAACATCATTTTTAGGTTTGATCATTAAGAGAACAAAATTTTTACTAGCATTAACTAACCTCTTCATTTGCCCTGCATTTATGATTGATAAATTCATCTTCTTAGTGTGAGCTCTGACAACGTACTCAACCCCATCTTTAAATAAATGATACTTATTCTCATGACGATAGAAAATAGCTTTCCTATCATACAAATACGGGCTTCCCAACACAATACCACATATATCCAACGGAATCACATCAAGCTCTACCTCATCAACGAAATTAGCAGTTATAGAAAACCTAAGTTTACACTTCCTAGTTACTTGTAACTTAGCATTATCACATAGCCAACCAAGAGGGTATGGCTTAGGATGTGGACTTGTTTCCAACTTAAGTTTCTTAACAGTCTCTTCAGAAATAAGGTTTGCTTGTGATCCAGAATCAAATAACGTGTTTGTCTTAGTATGTTTTGAAACAACCCTTATATGAAAAAGTTCAATTCTCGTTTTCTCTTGTTGAGTTACATTGACATTATCATTACTTGAAGATCTAGTGCTTGCAACAGAACCATTACCTTGGTAACCCATGGCTGTGATTTTCGTCTCATCACCCAAATCCAAACCTAAGTCTTGTAGAACAGTCGCAACCATCTTTGACTTCCCTTTGTTGTTGTTGCCAAACTTCTTGGGTCTTCTTTCAGGATGAAGCTTCCAACAATGGTCTTCATCATGGCCATATTTTGAACAATGTTTACATGTGAACTTTTCTCCCTCCTTCTTCACAGCAGCATTATTCCTGCCATTGCCTTTGAATTTCTTCTTTCCCTTGTCTCCATGATCCATGGTATGTGCATGGAAACCCTCATGATTATCGTTCCTTCCCCTTGCTTCAAAAAAGAGTAGCCTGTACACAAACTGGAAGATCGAAGACAAATATACTCCCAAAACCAAAGCTGTTCTTCTAAATTATTGAGTAAATCTTTGGACATTTTTCCTTTTAGCTTGTCTAAAAATTCTGCCATTCCATGAATTTCCTTTTTGTTTTATATGCCAATGGATAAAATTGTTTTTAATTGCTATAATATAAGAAATCATTCCAAGAAAGAAAAAAATTTCCATGCTTTTCATTTTCCTCCTAAGTCTTAGATTCCTGAAATAAGTGTTGAACCATCTAATTAATGAAGAAGCCAGCTAAATTTTGGTTTCATCATCTTGAATCTTTTGTATTCTAAATATACTTCAATTTGGCGTATCCAATTATCCCAACTTTTATTAACTTCTCCATTGTAAATTGGCAATTCAAGACAGCCAAGTCAGCTCCATGAAAGCCTCTATGAGATCTTCATCTTCTGCAAGAACACATTCATGACTTTTCACGCACGAGCCATGCTTGGTGAATGTCTCTCTAAAACTAGCGGTGAATGAATATGCTTCCTCCTTATTGGATGGGGCGAAACCACAAGTTGACCTTCTCCTCTTGTGAGTTTCAACCTTGTGAGCATCGAAACAAAACTTGCAAACAATCAAGTCTTCAAAACCCGTTAGCTACGATACCAACAGTCTAAAAATGAAGAAGACTTGAAAAACTTGAAAATTGTAGCAAGTGAATGTTATGTGTTTAAAAACAAATGGATGGGTTGCAACACATAGATTTAAGGATTACTTATGAAAATTACACATAGACAACAACATAATCATTTAACATAAACACATAGGCACATCAATTGATAAAGGGTTCACCCCTCTCTTGGGCTACATCTCGGTCCAACTTCCAATGGATCATTGGCCAGTAATTGCTCAAAAGTTCTCAAAACATGTCTTACAATGCTCAAAATGACAAACCGACTGCTCGAATGGCTTCAGAATGTCCAAAAGTACTGTCTGGGCTCTTCGACACCTCAATCGGTCGAAAAAGCGAAGTTAGGCCGTCCCCGCACTTCAAGCTTGTTGTCTCGCATCTACAAAACGCGCCTCTTCATTGAACCTGGCTCACGCGCATTTTAAAGCGTGAAAACTTGGCATCGGGTGCAACCGTGCCAACAATGCAAACCATAGGATGGTTAAAGGTGCGCCCATTCTTTCGCCTAGCACTTGGACAAACCGACTGCTCCAATGGATTCAGAGCGTCCAAAAACCCCTGTCTGGGCTCTTTCGGCACCTCAATCGGTCGAAAAACGAAGAAGTTAGGCCTCCTGGAAGTCCCCCCTTCAAGCTTGTTGTCTCTGCATCTACAAAACGCACCCCTCTTCATTGAACCTGGCTCACACGCATTTTAAAGCGTGAAAACCCAGCACCGGGTGCAACCGTGCCAACAATGCAAACCGTAGAATGGTTAAGGGTGCGCCAGCCCCTAACCGCCTAGGCACCTGGGTGTATGGGTCATGTGACCTCGCGCATGGGCAAAAGTGGTTAAGTCGTTATAGAACCGTGTAACTTCCCTCCGCGCTCTAGGTCCCAGGCATATGGCACATGATATATGACCAAGGTTTATAAAAACCCCGCGCACCAACAACCGCGCGCATACATATAATATGGTCACATGTTTATGTAATAGGACCACGGGTCGGGGCTAAGCCCCAGCCCGAACCCCCACCAAAACGATACTAAATGCAACTTAAATATAATATTACCCGCATACATATTAAGAAACAATCGGCGGCATGTTGGTTAGCAGAGTTTTGTGAAGACTTTACATAGTGGGGGAGGTCCGGGGGTCGAACCCCAAGAACTCCCATAAATTTTGATACAACCACTTAGCCAATCAACGAGTGACACGTGGCGCCCATGGATTGGGCCACGTGTCCTCATATCATTTTCCACCCAAAGGACACGTGTCATCTCCTGGTTCGCCAACTATCAACCAACCATATTTTTCCACGTCACCACCTGACACGTCATCGTACGACCTGTACGGCCCTGCCACGTCAGACCGTACGGACTGTACAGTCAACACCAAATTTGACTTGACGAACAGATCGCGATAACTTCTCCATATGGAGTCCGTTTGACAAAGTAAATATACCGCCGGAATCAGGAAGATGAGACAGACACAATGGCATTGATTTCGTTGCATTCCGAGAACTTTGAAATTTGAGCAAAATTTGATCCCCCGATCACTAAAGTGGAGTTAATATTAAAGTGGGACATGGATACAGTTTAACAATTTTTTGAATTTATTAGATCCATTGTGGTATTGCATATTATTTTATTGAAACCCAATCCAAAAAAATAAAATATTTCAAACAAGGGTAAGCTACACAGTAGGTAGTCCTTCCTTCAATTTTTATGTTGAATATTTAAATTTAATTGTTCAATCTCCTTGTCTTAATGGTATTCTTGAAGTACTATTGATTAATTCTAAGTTATTTTGCAATGCCACTTTATTAGAAGATTATTTTTTGAAATAGATGTTTGTTTATTTCAAATCATGACATTGATTTATGTTATTTAATACTTTTTTGTAGTTCCACTTAGAGTAATCTATTGTTGTGGATATTGATTTTTTCATCACATGATATTCACATTTTTTTTCTTAACTACCGTATCAAAACTATGGAACAAAAAGTTAAGTCTCTTATTTTTTGCACATTTGTGTTTAGTATTAATATTTGTTAAGTAGTTTTCATAAGCCTCATTGGTTGGTTATGGTTACAATGATTCAACTCTCTCTTTTATGAATCTAATTTTTTTGTGATGTATCTATGTAGAATAATAGCCTTTTTTAGGGAATGAATCATGTTATCCCCTATCCTAGGGATAAATAAGGAGATTATGTCTCGAGGCTCACAGGTCCTAGACATGGAGTACTGAGATCCATATTGACTTGAGCTTGGCCCTGGAGGGCACATCCTTTTCTTCTTCAGCGCCTCCATTCTGTCAACAACAACAACATCCATCCCATCAGCCTAGTTCTGAAGTAGCAATGGGTCTTGCTCCATGAGGTAATGAGTTTGGGTATCATGGTGTGTGTCACTCTGATTCTCAAAGCATTTGAATATGTGCATTTAATTCTCGTTTGCTTCATGATGTTTTATTGGAAATTATTCCTTTTAACTTGTCCATACTTGGGGGGGATGACAAAATGCCCTAGTAAGTTGTTTCCCTTGGGAGTGAGTTGACACTGGGTGGGATTATGAAAGGTCATCATCCATTCCTTCCATACTTATCACTTTTCATCATCTTCCCTCTCATCTATCCCCTACATTGGTTCGGGCGTTGGGTTTCCCAAGCTAGTAAGGGTTGTACCTTTCCTTGTGGGAAGAAGGGGCTAAAGGCCCAGAAGCTAAAAGTAGTTGGAAAAAGTTAAAATCCAAAGATAAAACCTTGAGATGCTTCACCCAGGGATCCTCGAGAAATAAATAAAAGGATTCTTAGCAAGTAAAGGGGGGGCATAAAATATAATAAAACTCAAGACCTAGTTGGTGGATAAGGGGTCTCACCATGAACCAACCTATTAGGTCCATGGGCATGTAGCAGTATGACACTACTATTCATTTGGTCACCACGCGAGGGTAGTGTCTCTTGGTGGCATGGTCAAGAGAAAGTGGGTCTCATCACGAGCCATCCTTCTCATCTCCTTGAAATGCTTGTGGGTAACGTTGTCACCACTGGTCACCACGCTAGGACAGTGTCCCCCAACTATTCTCTTATAATAAAAATCAATAAGACAAAGAGTAAAAAGGCATTGAATGGGATAGGAAACAATTTCATCCATGACAAGGTGTAGCTCACCCTCTTCAGAGGCACCCACGGGTAAGACCTACATTTCCATGTCATCACTACACCCCTTTCCCAAACATCCCCCACACCATCTCATGCACTTACATGACCTATATTGGTATTCACCTAGAAACACCCCACACCTAAGGATAATTATCCCAATAGGACGTCCTGAAACCCTTTCCAAACCTGGCTTGTAGAATAACATAACGTCTTTGAGCACTTTTCTGGGAAAAGGGGGGTTTTACGCACATGTTTGGGTAACTTGATTATTATATGTGGTTAACATTTCTATGATCCCTGTGACTTATGATCCCATGGAGGGCATACTTTTTGTTGTTGCAAGACCATTCCTAACGGACCAGTACATATAGGGAGATGATTAGCTCAGACCTCCATAGGGTTAAAATCCCACCAGATCGATGTTGAGACCCCGGCCAAGGGAAGAGAGATATCAGAGGCTTGCACCAAAGAAAAGGCAGGACATTCCACTAGAGGCACTTTGGAAGGCTTGGACCCAAGGGGGTCTTTCCCTCCCACCATGAAGTTGGCCCTTGAAGGCCCCTGATGTCATCATTCAGAGCCTTGACGTCATCCAGTTGAGGTATCTAACACAAGGATGACTTTGGTTGGCACGTATGGTAGTCCTGAGGGGTTTTGAGCCCTAATGTTTCACTTTGGAGGCCTAGCGTTCCAGGAGAGAGGCTAACATCACCCTAGGAGGGGCATGACTTAACCCTAAAAAGATGAATTTAGGGTTTTATTTGTCAATTTTATGTAAAACTGGATTTTTCATGTAAGCATGCCATGTCGGCCTTTTTTGACCTAAAATGTAATTAAAGGTCATTTGTATTTTATAAATAAGAGATCAAAATCTCATTTTTATGGATCATCTTTCACTCACATAAGTGTGAGGTTTGAAATTTAGCCTCTTTTAAGGCTTATTGGCTAAACTAAGTGATGCGCAACTCTTGGAGGGAGCTTTTATTGGTGATTTTTTCATTTTCATGGTGGAAAGTCTTCAACTAGGGCTTGTGACTAGATTATTCTTGGTGAATGTAAGTGAAAATATGCAATCCTTGTTTCTTTGAATGGTTATGGTATCTTTTACTTCTCATTTATGAGATTATGAAATTGCTAGTGTGAAACCCTAGGAGAAAAGCACATGTTATTGTCCTTCTCTCAATAGCTATCCACCTACTTGATTTTGATAGAAAACACCTTCATTGAAGTATATGCTAGATCCCTATCTTAGTATCACTATAGTACCTTTGATTCATTAATATTTTATTTAATTCCATCTTTACCTAAAGAAGAAGGAAAACCGCTAGGGCCTAGGGTTACCTACTTCGTATTAGTCATTTTCCTTCTAGGGCTTTGGATGATTGAGGATTTAGGTTACTAATACCTCAACCATCCTCCCTCTTGTATTTAGTTCACTTATTATCATTTATTTCCCCTAATATTGTTGTTGCAAAAGTGACTCCATTTACCCTAAAGGCACTAGTTCATACCTTACTTTTGATTGATTGATGAAAACAAACTTTAAACCATCTACTTCAAGGTCTTTGCTAACCATTCATAACCTTAGATTAGACTAACTTACTAACTATCTTTCTATTGTTACAAAATAAATCTACAACCATATATGACAGCAGTAAAATCTTCTAAAAGAAAGTGTTAAAGCTGATTTTACATTTCCTTCTTTGCTTCTGATAAATATTATCATATTGCCAATTTTAGGTTATCATTTTGGTCATTATTGAAGCTTGTTTAAGGCATAATTGTGAATATATCATTATATATACATTGTTGTTATAAATTTTTGTTGCTTCATCTTTTATATCAGCTTATTTCTTTTATTCAAAGTCCAAGGTTTTATGAAGCACTAATATCAATTGGTACTTGCAAATAGTGTTTTCTTGTTGTCTTGTTCTAGGCAAGTACACTTAAGAAAATCTGTGCTTCATCTTATTAAAACCTTTGGGACTTTTTGATCAGTGTGACTCTTGAGAGGGGAAGAATTTTCTTGATACTATTACCTTTGCCTTCTCAAACCCCCAAGTCACCGAGGACATCTCCCTTGGGCTACTACCCCTAAAATAAAGAGGTGTCTTATTTAGGTGACAGTGATAGGATAACCTCATGTTATCCAATCAATGGCTTTTGGGAAAGTAAAAATTGTGCGATAAAAAATCCAATCCTTAGTTATAATGAGTAGGCACTTCAATGATATGGAAACTAGCGACTACCTTTACCAGTCTGATACAAGTAGCTACACTCCCAAAGGCCTTGACTAGGCACTGTTGCTACTACTCCAACTCCTTCAAAGTATCTCTTTAGCTTTCGTTAATTAATGACTCATGGGACTTCGGTAATTAGGCAAATATAACATATAAATCCAATTGAAGTCACATATTTTGACCCCTATTCTTTTTTAGTTGAGGTAGCATGGTTACTGCTAAATGATTGGGGCATTCATTAATAGCCCAAATAAAGTACCTTGAAAAATTAGTTCCAATGGCAACCCCAACTCCAAATATCTTTAGCGAAGTGTTTCATTATTATTGACTCATATATAGTAACTAGGGATAGTGTAACGAGAAGAGACAACTTCTTAATCCTATACTCTATGATTCCCTAGAGAATATGTTTTGTTTGCACTCACTCATGACTTATGATAGGAGCACTTGATCATGACAAGCTATTATAGGTAGGGATAAAGACATGAAAGATTTAATAAACCTAGAATGAATAAGAATTAATTCAAAGTTTTTTCTTTTCTTTGAAACAAAAAATATAGTTCCTAGCAGGGAAAGGACTAATTATTCATACTATCATGCCCATAACTAGTCTAGAGAAGGCCTCGATAGAGTCACTTGTTTTGGTGAACTCTAACTTTTTTCAAATCTTGATTGTGGGGACAATGTATGAGGAAGTGTGATTAACTAAAACAATGATCAAGAAATTAAAGTTGACATGTTAATTAGTTGTCAAGCATGCTTTTCCCATTATCAAAGTGCATATATAGTTAAGAAGTTGACTTTTCATAATTGAATGCTTAGTAGGATAGGATAGTGTTTCATCATTTGGAGCTAAGTAGATTAGAATGCTTTGGAAAGGATGATTGCTAGACCAAGCATTGTATGTTATGGCTATTGAGGGCTTGTACTATCTCGTCTCACATCAGTTAACCAAGGCTTTATTAAAGGCACCACTCTATGAAAACTAGATGTCAAGGAACTTGTCAATGGCCTTATTTATAAAATGAGTAAGATTGCATGGATCGCTTCCATATTGAAGGATCAAATCCTGTCACTGAGAGGCGGGGGGTGAATCAGTGACACAACAATTATATAAATTTTTCATTTATTAATGCAAACATCATTTTAACATGATATTTTATCGTGGAACCCAATTGGGAAAACCACAAAGTCTTTTCTAATAACTACAAAATTTGTTTTTCAGGTTACATAGAAGGAATATATTCTTCCTTTTAGATCATCACCAACTGATCAGGATGCACCCACACCCTAGTTCACTAGCACCAACTAGTAGGCGGCTACAACCCCCTATTTAATCAGCTACATCTGACAAGGAAGTACCAACTCCCTCTGTAGGCACCAACTTTCCCTTGCACACCTAACCACCCTTGATTTTATGAATCTGGACAAGCTTCTATATAGAGTCTTTTACTGCATCTCTCTCTGCTTCTCTAATTTAATATATTCTTTGATTCGGACTGCAAAGACACACTTCTTCTCAACACTCTTCCTTGATTATATATTCTTCAAACTATGTGAGAGTGACACAATTGTGTCCCTTTATTTTGACCATCGCACCTATTCAATTAATTAATCTTAATTACTGTTTATTTATTGTACCGTGAAGTTTTTTCATAAACTGGTCACAGTCATGGATCAATTTCATCCTTTTAATTTGATCTGAATATCTATTATTATCGCAGTATCAGAGTTTTGCATAGGCGCTTCCTTCAAACCATTTCTATTTGATCACAAGCATAGAACCACAGGTTTATCAACTTTAGCAACTTATTATATTTTTCCCGTATATCTCGTATTCCATATGACCAGTGGCGGTAACCATATGCTAAGCCAAACGATTTCTTGAGCGCTTTATCAAACCAACGGTTATGATTTAATATTATGAAGAGATGGACGACTGACAAGACTTCTCCCTTCAGAACTTCGGGATTTCAACTTCTCAAACCTTTGAATTGGATCATACAATTTATTTCATGGAACCAGATCAATGGTCAGCGTTGATCCTTACATTCATCATTTCACTGTTAAATCCGACAGCTAGGACTTAATCAAGCATAGATATGGATGGCCACCTTTTACTCCGGGTCTTCGGACTTCAGAGATTTCAAATCTCAACCCCTTATTTCCTTTGAAGTGATCACCTATTGAGTCAGTCATAAAACGGTGGAGACCGCTTGTTGTCGCTTAACGTTTCCACTTACACTATCCTTCCATTGTAGTAGATTGATAGTTGAGAATACACCTGACATTATATCGATGGTCGAGAATGCTCCTGAAGTGATCCTTCAGATTGGATGACTCGTATCCTTGTTGACATGGTTTCCCATATTCCCTTTGTTGACGTGGTCTGCCACGTATCCTTACTGACGTGGTCTTCCAACCGTCCTTGCCAATGTGGTCTGATGAGTGTCCTTGTTGACGTGTTTTGTTGACCAATAACCCTGATCCAATGGTCATTGTATGTCCTCCAAATCCTATGGTCCTTATTCATTTAGTATTTCCGGGCTTCGAGTATTCCAAATCTCAAAGTTTCCAGAGCGTAACCTCCTCACATATTTAGACCCAAAGTGAAAGATGTTCATTTGATATGGATCTTGGATCAATGGCTCGATCTGTCTATGGTGAATCTCTTCTAGATTATCTTTTCCTTCCAGTTAGAATGATCCAACAACTGACGAAAATTCACATAAATGAGATCTCAAATCTTACCTCTCTTATCCTATCCTTCCACTTTAAAGTGATCCAACGGTTATGAAGACATTGAAGCAGATCAACGGTCGACTATGATTGCGGAACCACAACTTGAGAGTGATTTAACTCAACACTCAAATTCCACAATATGAAGTTGTGCGGTGTTGGTGAGTCAACCACAGTCGTTGATATTTGAGGCTATAAGATCGGGCGATCCTGAATAATTGTGAGATTGGAACAAGCGCGATATTTAATTCTCCTTTCAATCTCTTTAATTCATCCATGCCGTTGATCTGGCGATTGTGCATCCGACGGTCACAATTTAATATGGCTTAATCTCATCATTTGTTCGATCAACCGCAACCATAGATATTTGGAGCTATGGGATCTGAAAATCTAGACTGATTGCAGGATTGTAACTGGCGAGTAGTTTAATTCTGCTTTCGCTCTCTGCAATTCATCCCTGTTGTTGATCTGGCGTTTGCGCATCAACAATCAGGTTTTTATTTGAGTTTCATCCTGCCATCTCTTCTGAGCTTGATCTATGTATATCGCTAACCCTCTTGATATTTTATCATAGGAAAATTGTTTATCCTATTGTGATCAACAATAATCACGAATTACTTCAGCCTTTCTCTTCATTTGCTAACCCTCCTAAGCTTAACCTTGTTTCTCTGCTTATTATGAATGTTGACATCAATGAAAACACATGAATGACAATATGTCCAACAATATCCCCCTTTGTCATTGAGGGCAACACACTAACTTCATACACAAACTCCCCCTATGATGTTGCATCTCTCCTCTGAAGTTACTCTCCCCCTTTGACATCAATGGAAAAGAGTTTCTTTTCCTATGATCTGTGTGTCTAAATACTTTTGATCAGAGACTTGACCATTGGTAACTCCTCCTGCAATCACACTTTTCCCATCATAATTGAATGACTCCTTCTGAAGTTGATTGTTGTCTCCCCTTGAATAGATGCCAACTGATGCATTATTTTCTTGAGAGATTTAAGTTGGAAGAAGGATTACTCCCAATTTTTGCCTGAGATATTCAAATACATCTCTGCTTAAGGGTTTTGTGAAAATATCTACCACCTGTTCTTGTGTTGGAACATATTCCAATTTAATGTTCTTATTTTCAGCCTGATCTCTTAGATAGTGGTACTTTATGGGAATGTGTTTCGATTTTGAGTGTTGGACAGGGTTCTTAGAGAGAATTATAGAGCTTGTATTATCACAGTGGATAATAGTAGGTTCTTCAAATACTATTTTGATGTCTTGTAGGGTTTGTTTCATCCATTCCACTTGTGTGCAACATTCTGCTACTGCAATATACTCAGCTTCAGTGCTAGACAGAGAAATTGAGGACTGTTTCTTGCTTATCCAAGCTACCAATGATTCTCCCAAATAGAATGCTCCTCCACTTGTACTTTTTCTGTCATCTACACTTCATGCCTAATCAACATTTGAATAGGATTTTAAAGTGAATGAATCTTTTCTAGGGTATCACAAACCAAGATCTATGGTTCCTTTCAAATACCTAAAGATTCTTTTTACAGTTTGAACATGGATCTCCTTTGGTGCTTCTTGGAATATAGCCACCATCCCAACATCTTGCTTGACATCAGGTCTGGAAGCTGTTACATAGAGTAAACTACCAATCATTGATCTGTAGTGTTTTGGATCTACAAATTTGGACTCATCATCCTTGCTTAGTTTGCATCCAACTGTCATAGGTATACTAACAAGTTTGTAATCCTCTAACTGGAATCTCTTGAGCATATCTTTAACATACTTCGACTGATGGATAAAGACACCTCTTTTGGACTATATTATTTGTAATCCAAGAAAGAAATTCAGTTCGCTAAGAAAATACATTTCAAATTCTTGTTGCATCATCCTAGCAAAGTCCTTACTCATTTTTTCATCATCACTGCCAAATATAATATCATCAACATATACTTCCACAATAATCATGTTATTACCATCAATTTTACAGTAAAGATTGATGTCTGTTGATCCCCTTTTTAGGCCCTGTTTTTGTAAGTAAGAATCTATCCTTGCATACCATGCTCTAGGTGCTTGTTTTAGCCCATAGAGTGTTTTCTTTAGTTTACAGACATAGTCTTCTTTGTTATTTAATTGAAACCCTTTTGGTTGCTCAATATAGACTTCCTCTTCTAAATTTATGTTGAGAAATGTTGACTTGACATCCATTTGGTACAATTTATATTTTCTATAGCTAGAGAAAGATAGGAACATCCTAATTGCCTCTAATCTGGCCACAGGTGCAAAGGTTTCTTCATATTCTACTCCTTCAACCTAAGCATATCCTTTACATACCAATCTAGCTTTGTTCCTGATTACCTGCCCATTCTCATTCATTTTGTTTTTATACACCCATTTAGTTCCAATGACATTTTTGTTTTTTGGTCTTGGAACTAGTTCCCAAGTTTGATTTTTTTCAATTTGGTCCAATTCTTCATTCATAGCTTTGACCCAATTCTCG
>SNQJ01S0041633.1:20214-37181 GCA_010110895.2 Picea sitchensis | reverse complement strand
TTTTTATACACCCATTTAGTTCCAATGACATTTTTGTTTTTTGGTCTTGGAACTAGTTCCCAAGTTTGATTTTTTTCAATTTGGTCCAATTCTTCATTCATAGCTTTGACCCAATTCTCGTCTTTACATGCCTCTTTGATTGAGTTGGGCTCAATATGTGACAACACTGCTATTTCTATTTGATACAGTAGTTTTCTTCTTGTGTGCACTCCATCATTCATATCTCCAATAATCAGTTCTTCAGGATGATTCTTTTGAGTAATTCTTGAGGGTGTCTTTGTGTCTCTTCTTGGGAATTCTTCTCTTATATCTCCATCTTGACTATATTCTTCATATTCACTAGTATCCATATCATCCTCTTCCCTTTCTTTTTCATTCTCTTCTACTTCTTCTACTTGTGTGTCGATTGTCTCATCATCATCTTCATCTTCACTTTCAAGTATGGTCTCTTGATTTTTGATCCCTATCATTTTTAGGACATCCAACTTGACATCTGCACTCTCAAAAATATTATGTGATCTAATATTGTATCATTTGTATGATTTTTTTTTTAAGCATATCTAAGACAAATACCTTCATCAGATCTGGCATCAAATTTTCCAAGATTCTCATCAAGTCTTTTGATGTAGCATTTACTTCCAAATACCTTGAAGTATTTTACTGATGGAGCTCTTCCAAACCATAGTTCATAAGGATTCTTATCACTATTAACCCTAAGCTGACCTTTGTTCAATATGTATATTGTTGCGCTTACAGCTTCCCTCCAATATCCATATGACAATTTTGCTTCATTGAGCATAGTCCTTGAAACCTCCTGAACTGTTCTATTCTTTCTCTCAACAATCCCGTTTTGCTGAGGTGTTCTGGCAGCAGAGAATTGTCTTTTTATTCCATGGGTTTCACAGAAGAGATCAAAAACTTTTGAGTTGAACTCACCATCATTGTCTGATATAAGACATTTAATTTTTGTCTCCTTTTCATTTTCAACAAGGGTTTTAAAGGCTTTGAATTTTTTAAGTGCTTCTAATTTTTCTTTGAGAAAACACATCTAACCCATTCTAGTAAAATCATCAATGAACAACATAAAGTACGAATCTCCTTGCAAACTCTTGGTCCTTATAGGTCCACATAGGTCAGTGTGAACAAGCTCTAAAGGTTTTGAGGTTGAGTATTCTTTTGCCTTGAACCTTATTCTAGTTTGCTTCCCTAATTGACAATGTCTACACATAGCATTTGAGGGTTTTATGATCTTTGGCAAGTTTCTTACTGCACGAAGATTGTTGACTTTCACTAGATTGTCAAAGTTAATATGCCCCAACCTTCTATGCCATAGCCAACTTTCATCTACTAAATTTACATGACACTCCTCATTCAATTTTTCATCCAATATATATACATTTTCAGGAGTTCTAGGAGCAGTACCAACTATTTTTCCTATGTCTTCTCTCCTAATCTCACATTTTTAGGAATCAAATATGTAGAAGTGCCCCTGATCGCAGGTTTGGATGACACTTAATAAACTAGGCTTCAGTTTTTCGACAAGTAACACATTTCTGGCTTTGTCTTTTCCCAAGCTCACAGTGCCTTTCCCAAGTATGTTACTTGAAGCATTATCACCAAATGTAACTTTACCTTTTTGTTTCTTTAAGTCTAAAAACTTGTTCTTGTTACCTGTCATATGTTTTGAGCACCCACTATCAACATACCAGAGATCCTTTTTATCTTGAGCTTTTAGGGCAATAAGACATTCCCTTTTTGATGTTTTTTCTCTCCAAAGTTTATTTTGCTCTCTAATGAACTTTGGTTGTTTTGAGACTTCCATTAATCTTCAATTAATGGCCTTATGTCCATAGTTATGACATTTGAAGCATTCTAGGTCCCCTTCTTGTAGAGGTGCAAAGGAGTTATAGTTTCTTCTTTTAACTCGATTTACTGCTTGGTTATCCTTAAGGATATAGTTCTTAACCTTCAGATTTTTCCTTTTATATGCTCTACAATTTATATATTTGTGTCAGAAATTAGAGCATGCAAAGTAATAACCAAGGAAAATGCAAGGATACCTGTTTTGATAAAACTTCTTTGGTATTGTCTTGTCTTCCTTCCTGATGGGTGGAAGTAATCCTCTAGAGTTCTGATCATTACTTATCTTCTCTTCATTTTTCTTCTTGAATGTATTGAGGAGAGCATCTGCATAAGATTTTGAGTTAACTTGGATTTCCTTTTGAGACTAACCTATTCCATTTTTATTACCTGAATCCCTTTGTGTGGTAATAATCTTGTCTAATATTTTAGAGCTATTTTAATATCTTGTTTGAATGATTTTTGCATCCAGTTCTTTTTTTAGGTGAACTATTTATGCCTCCATTCTTTCACAGGTTATTTTTTTCTTTCTTTAAGAGACTTTTCCATACTTTCTCCAATCTTATTTGCTTATAGGATTTGTTTTTTCAGGTTTCTCATGAGTTTTTCCATCTCCTTTTCTTCTTGTTCATGTTTTTCCTTTTGTTCAACTACAAAACTTTTCAGTTGTCTATATCTGGTTTTGTATTTTCATAATTCATCCAAGGCACTAAGAATTTCTTCCTCCATATTAACTTATTCTTCATCTTCTAACTCTTTCTCATGTTTAATTTTTTCTATCTCATTATATTCTTCAATACCTAAGAAAAGGACTTCATCATCATCAGATTCATCGTCGTCACTAGACTCTGACGGTGAATTAGTGACACAACAATTATATCAATTTTTCATTTATTAATGCAAGCATAATTTTAACACAGTATTTTATCGTGGAACCCAATTGGGAAAACCACAAAGTCTTTTCTATTAACTGCAAAATTTGTTTTATATGTTACATAGAAGGAAGATATTCTTCCTTTTAGATCAGCACCAACTGATCATGATGCACCCACAACCTAGTTCACCAACACCAACTAGTAGGAGGCTACAACCCCCCGTTTAGTCAGCGACAACTGACAAGGAAGCACCAACTCCCTCTGCAGGCACCAACCTGCCCTTGCACCACCCAACCACCCTTGATTTTCTGAATCTGGACAAGCTTCTGTATAGAGTCTTTTACTGCATCTCTCTCTGCTTCTCTGATTTAATATATTCTCTGATTCGGACCGCAAAGACACACTTCTTCTCAACACTCTTCCTTGATTATATATTCTTCAAATGGTGTGAGAGTGACACAATTGTGTCCCTTTATTTTGACCATCACACCTATTCAATTAATTAATCTTAATTATTTTTTATTTATTTTACCGTGAAGGTTTTTCATAAATTGATCACAGTCATGGATCAATTTCATCCTTTTAATTTTATCTGAATCTCTACTATTATAGCAGTATCAGAGTTATGCATAGGCGCTTCCTTCAAACCATTTCTATGTGATCACAGGTGTACAACCACAGGTTTATCAACTTTAGCAACTTATTATCTTTTGCTCGTATATCTCTTATTCCATATGACCAGTGGCAGTAACCAGATGCTAATCCAAACGAGTGCTTGAGCGCTTTATCAAATCAGTGGTCACAATTTAATCTTCTAACGAGATGGACGGCTAACGAGACTTCACCCTTCGGAACTTCAGGATTTCAACTTCTCAAACCTTCGAATCGGATCGGACAGTTTATTTCATGGAACCGGATCAACGATCAGCTTTGATCCTTACACTCATCCTTTCACTACTAAATCTGATGGCTGGGACTTAATCAAGCATCAAGATGGATGTCTTCGGACTTCAGAGATTTCAAATCTGAACCCCTTCTTTCCTATGGAGTGATCACCTGTTGAGTCAATCATAAAATGATGGAGACTGCTTGTTGTCGGTTAACGTTTCCACTTATAGTATCCTTCCACTGTACTAGATTGACAGTTGAGAATACACCCGACATCAGATCGATGGTCGAGAATGCTCCTGAAGTATCCTTGTTGATGTGGTCTCCCATGTGCCCTTTGCTGACGTGGTCTTCTAACATGGTCTGCAACGTATCCTTACTAACGTGATCTGCCAACTGTCCTTGCTGACGTGGTCTGCTGAGTGTCCTTGCTAACGTGTTCTGCTGACCAACAACCTTGATCCAATGATCATCATATGTCCTCCAAATACGATGGTCCTTATTCATTTCGGATTTTTGGGCTTTGGGTATTCCAAATCTCAAAGTTTCCGGACCGTAACCTCCTCACATCTTTAGACCCGAAGTGAAAGATATTCGTTCGATCTGGATCTTGGATCAACGACTCGATCTATCTACGATGCAACTCTTCTAGCTTATCTTGTCCTTCCACTTAGAATGATCCAATGGCTGGCGAAAATTTGCATAAATGAGATCTCAGATCTTACCTTTCTTATCCTATCCTTCCACTTTGAAGTAATCCAATGGTTATGAAGACACTGAAGAAGATCAACGGTTGACTATGATTGTGGAACCACAACTTGCGAGTGATTTAACTCGACACCCAAATTCTGCAATATGAAGTTGTGCATTGCTGGTGAGTCAACCATAGTCATCGATCTTTGAGGCTATAAGATCGGATGGTCCTGAATAATTACAGGATTGGAACAAGCGCAATATTTAATTCTCCTTTCAATCTCCGCAATTCATCCCTTTCGTTGATCTGGCGATTGTGCATCTGACGATCACGATTTAATCTGGCTTAATCTCATCGTTTGTTGGATCAACCGCAGTCGTAGATCTTTGGATCTATGAGATCTGATGATCTAGACCAATTGCGGGATTGTAACTGGCGAGTAGTTTAATTCTTCTTTCGCTCTCCTCAATTCATCCATGTCGTTGATCTAGCGTTTGCACATCAACGGTCTGGATTTGATCTGAGTTTCATTGCGCCATCTCTTTTGAGATTTGATCTCTGTATATCCCTAACCCTCCTGAGATTTTATCATAGGAACATTATTGATCCTATCGTGATCAACAATAATCATGAATTGCTTCAGCCTATCTCTGCATTTGCTAACCCTCTTGAGCTTAACCTTGTTGCTCTGCTTATTATGATTGTTGACATTAATGTCAACACATGAATGACAATATGTCCAACACATATCTATTTAAGAAGCTGACTTTTCATCATTGAATGCTTAGTAGGATAGGATAGTGTTTCATCATTTGGAGCTAAGTAGATTAGAATGCTTTGGAAAGGATGATTGCTAGCCCAAACATTGTATGCTATGGCTATTGAGGGCTTGTACTATCTCGTCTCACGTCAGTTAACCAAGGCTTTATTAAAGGTACCACTCTATGAAAACTAGATGTCAAGGAACTTGTCAATGACCTTATTTATAACATGAGTAAGATTGCATGTATCGCCTCCATATTCATTTTACGACATCTAGTTCTAGTGTTTAGTGACCTAAAACATGGTGCTATAAGCAAAGCCTTTGAGAATAGATTGATTATACTTCTTAGTTACAAGAATTGTTGTGGATCCATCTAAATATATATTCAAGTTTATTTGTGTCTCCATCTTCCTTGCGACACCAAAGGACTTGTGGACATGGTCATACAATGTATGAAAAAGAAAATTGAAAAGTAGTTAACTAAACTTAGCCATGTTAAATGCAAAAAAACAATAAGGTAAATAAATTATTAAAACCTACTAATATACCGAACTTTTATGTGATAAATTAATCATCTAAACATAAAAAAGGAATGGATAACTTTTAATTATTTATCTATAAAATTAAAATTAAGAATAACAATAACTTATTTATAAGTGCTTATTTATAAGTGTGAAGTTTGGTGGTGGCAAATGTACTCTATGTGAACATAGAACATTCCTTTATCCACATTTTTTTTTATAGGAAATAAAACGTAAAAAGAGTGCTAAACGATATCAATACAAAACTCTTAAAAAAAAATTAAGTACTCCCAAGATTCCATATTATGACTTGATGAAGTGTCTCGATAACTTGTAAAAATATCATTAGAAAGTTACGTTTTTCATATGTTGCCATTCTTGGGGTTGAGGCTTGGATACAAAGTGAACTTGTGAAACGTGTCACTCAACTTCCTTGGAAAATAGCATACCCTTTTCTACAAATTCAATATTAAGCGGGTTGTTAGGTAGTATTGAATGTTGTGTGAGGTTGGGGTTTTGTTTGAAATTGGAGGGTGTATATTCAATCTCACACAACATTCAATGATGTGCATATTTAATGATGTGTGGATATTGTTAGTCATTAATTTATTTGATGATAATAAATGTGTAGTGAAATTTGAAGGTGCATATTCAATTTTAAAGAACATTTAACATTCAATATTTTTTAAATTTAATGGTGTGTATTCAATCTCACACAACATTCAATGAAGTGTGGATATTATTCACCTTCAATTTATTTGATGATAATAAATATGTAGTGAAATTTTAAGTTGCATATTCAATCTTACAAACTTCACACAATATTTAATGTTATCTGGATATTTTTTTAAGATATATATTCAACCTTACAAACCTCACATAACATTAAATCATTAAATTATGTAGATATTGTTAGTCGTCAATTTATTTAATGACAACAAAAATGTGTAATAAAATTTGATGTTGCATATCCAACCTCACAAAACATTCAATAGTGTGTGGATATTGTTAACCATCAATGTATTTGATGACAACAAATATATAATAAAATCTGAGGGCGCATATCCAATCTCCCAAACCTCCATTACTGTGTGGATATTGTTGTCCATCAATCTATTTGATGACAACAAATGTATAGTGAAAGTATTAGTGAGCAATACAACTTGCTTTTTGGAAAGGCCAACGAAAGAGATTGGATGAAGCATTATTCGTTTTAATGGAAGATTGGGCCAAAACCGTGTAAATTAAAAACATCCAAAAATAGCGACCTGCTCGATAATTCCGTGAGAAGAGTCGGTCCGTGTTTGACAAATCCGCTAGTGGCGCTGAGTGAGTGAGAGCAACTTTTTTCTGTTTTACGGTTTTATGGATAGAAACAAACAAAGCAAGAATTAAATAATTATTTTCAACACAAAAGCAAAGTAACGAAATGCTTTTAATGAATCGAAATGAAACAATAACAAACACAATACTCCAAAAATCTTAATTATGTTTTAAAAGATTTCATATCATTTCATTATTTTTTAATTACATGTCATTTCTTGAGTTTATCTTTTACCTATTTGTGTACCTCATTTATTAAGCGAGTCCTAAAAATAATAATAATAATAAACTAATATTTGTGAAACTCAACGTAATTTTACATTACCTGGTGCTATTTGGAAATTAGCAGAGAGTCAATCCTAATCTAATATCTAAAACGTATAAAATTTTCAATTTTACATCAAAATTACACTTTTATCCACACCATCATTTCATGAATTCAAGGTTTCACGGCAAATAGATAATATTATTGAAAATGTTTTTTTAGTTATTATTTTAAAATTTATTATTATTATGTTTATTATGATAACTTTACTATATAATGCTATGCACAATAGCTACAGCCCAGATAAATAATAAAGAATGAAGTTTAATAACTGCTATGTGTAAAGTAAAAAAAAATGAGGTAATTTGTGTTTTGGGAAATGCGGTGAGATATTATAAATTTTAATTGTTGATGGAACTTATACTACTTGTCATGTTTGTGTACGTTCTAGTTTTTAGATTTTCATTTTAAGTGATTGAGTGAGTGAATGACATTTTTAAGGGTTAGGCTTTGATGCTTTGTTTGCTTAAGAAAGAGACCTTGAATCTTGGTATCTGTTTAGTTTAGTTTAATGTAGATATTTTTCAAATAAATAAGTTATATTATAACATAATTATAAATATTAATTTTTATATATAATTATATTATGTATATATAATTAATTATATATTTGGAAAAATATGTAATTATTTATATAATTTGAATAAGTCTAATAATTAAAAACATAACTTTTTTCTTAAAAAATTACAAATTCAAATTCATTTAATAATCAAATTTTTGAGAAGAAAAAATTTCATTCACCAATTTAATATTTATCTTAACAATGATCTTAAAATTTATTATTATTATTATTATTATAATAATAAATAAATACTATACTCTATTGAATTATATATAAAACTATACTATATTACATATAATCGTCTAATTATTAAGTATTTGCCTATTATACATTTAACTATTGCATATATTAACTATACAATATATAATAAATATATATTACTATTCTATAACTATGATATATTATAATTATACTCTACAATTTATATATTAACTATACAATATATAATAAATATATATTACTATTTTATAACTATGATATATTATAATTATACTCTACAATTTATATATTATATATTATAAATTTTTATTATAGTTAAAAATATATATATCTAAGATATATTCTAATATTACTATTGTTATTTTGGTTCTCTAATATATTGGTGTTGGTGTAAGGGTATGCCTCTATCCTTAGGAGGTCCGTGGAATGGGTTATTAGCTCAGTGGTAGAGTGTGTCTCTGATAATCACATCGTTGTGTTTGGGTTGTCAAGGCTCTCAGTCACATGGATAGTTCATTGTGCTCATCAATGCCCAACCTAAAGATTATAAGTTTTAAATCTGTGAAGTAAAGCAATGCATATAGATTCTTAGACATAACATAAATTAATCAATGGCTCATACACATAGTACATGGATATTTACACTGGAAATCCTTAACCGGGAGAAAACTAGCCTTCCTTGATGTCACACCTCTCAACTCTTCATTATATTAATTTCATCATCACAATACAATATATATAATATTTTAGGTATTCCACATCTACCAAAATCTTAATCCATTAATTCGGGATTAATTTAGAAAACTACTAAAAATAGCGAAAAAATGCTAAACTAGCAAAAATTGCCCATACACCAAGAAAAATAGGTGGTGGGATGGTCAAATCTGACGCACCCCCCGCTCGCCCCCCTGCCACATACATGCAAAGAATATAACACATACCCAACATTCTCCCACTTGTTATTTTTTATGCATACAGGAGGTCACAAGATTTCATAGTCAACAATCAATGGTAGCAATGCCCATTGTTTCTCTAGACTAGGAGAACTTCTCGGTGTGCACAAACTTTGTCAATGAATCTGCAACATTCTTCAAAGTGTTTTCCTTCTCCAACAACGCATTCTTGTCTTCAACCATGTGACTCCATGTCTCTTACAAAGTGATATTGAATATCAATATGCTTTGTCTTTGAATGATAAGCTAGGTTTTCCAGGAAGATTGCACTCTAACTATCACAATTTAATCTTATTGCTTGTTGTACCAACCCAATACCTAAACACAATCTTTGTAACCATATTGCTTCCTTTCTTGCATGAGTGGCTACCATGTACTCAACTTTTGTAGTTCAGAGTGTCACTACAACATGTCTTTTGCTCATCCAACCGATTGCTCCTCCAAATAGATTAAACACATACCCACTTGTAGATCTTATGCAATCTAAATCTCTACCCCAATCTGCATCAACAAACCCATGTATATCCAACATTATGTCCAATCTCGGTCTTCCTTGGTAGCACAATCCATAGCTAGAAGTGCCATGCAAAAACCTGAAAACCATCTTTATTGTTATCCAATTCTCCTTCCCTAGTTTTGACATATACCTGCTCAAAACTCCCACTACATGTGTAATGCTTGGTCTAGTATAGACCATTGCATACATCAAACTACCAACTGCACTAGCATATCGAACATGGGACATGTCCTCTTCCTCTTCCTGTGTCTTGGGACACTGATCTGTAGATAAATTTACACCTACAGGAATAGGAACCTTGACCGATTTACTTTTCTGCATATTTAACCTATGCAATATCATCTCAACATGCTTTCTCTAATTCAACCATAGTTTCCTATTTGCATGATATCTTTTTATCTCCTTTCCCAAAATGAAGTTAGCAGCACTGAGATCCTTCGTGTCAAATTTGGAGGATACCTACAATTTCACCTCCTTGATAACATCATTGTTATTTCCTATTAGCAATATGTCATTGACATATAACACTACATAAATGAACTGATTACTAACCTGCTTGGAATATGCACAGTGATCAATCCTACTTCTCAAAAATCCCAGTCTAAGGATGTAAGTGTCAAACTTTTAGTACCACATTCTAAGTGATTGATTCAGACCACATAGTGACTTCTTTATCTCATAGACCAACTCTTTATTTCCCTTCACTACAAAGCCTTCTGGATGCTTCATGTAGGAATGTTGTCTTCACATCCATCTACTTCAAAATCAAAAGAAACAACAATAGATAAAACAAATCTAATAGAAGTTAACTTGGCAATAGGAAAAAAAAATCACCAAAGTCAATTCCCTCTACCTAAGAATAAACTTTTGCTATTAATCCAGATTTGTATTTCTCCACTTTTCCTTTTTCATTTAACTTCTTCTTAAACACCCATTTTCTGCCAATGACCTTTCTTCCAGTTGGAAACTCAACTAGATCCCATGCCTCATTCTTACATAAATCATCTATCTCTTCAACCATGGATTTCTTCCAGAGTTTACTATCCTATGAATTCACTGCTTCCCTGACAATTATGGGATCATCATCAATAATAGATGAAGCAAAATTACGATGAAAATCAGTTGGATTATACCTCTTTGGTTGCCTTCTTTCCCTCACTGATCTTCTCAATATGGGCGTATGAGGTTCTTCTTCTTCTGCTTCATCTTCTTCTGTTGATTCAAATTTTGCATCATCCAACTGAAACTCTATTTTCTTAGGTTCTTCTTACCTTGGTAGGAATTCTTGTTTGGGAACATCTTTAATCTCTCTAAAAACAACATCCCAACTGTAAACATACTTCTTAGTATATGGGTTCCAAAGCATATAACCTTTCATGCCATCTTTATAACCAGTAAAGATACACTTTTCATCTTTATTATCTAGCTTACTCCTATTTTCCTTTGGAACATGTACATAAGCTTCACGACCAAACACTCTGAGATGTTCAAGAGAGGGTTTCTAATCATTCCATACATCATGCAAAAAATTTTCCACCAATGCTAATGAGGGTGATCTATTTACCAAGTAACATGCAATACCCATTACCTCTACCTAGAATTCATGTTCTAACCTAGCACCACTAAGCATGCTCTTTTATTTTCCCATCAACATTATGTTCATCCTTTTTGCAAACCCATTTTGTTGAGGTGTGTATGGAGTAGTATTATTCCTTGTTATACCACACTTCTTACAGAACTCTTAAAATTCGTTCCCACAAAATTCTCCACCATTATTTGTCCTCAACACCTTTTTTTGCTTCGCTGTCTAATTTTATACCAAAGCCTTAAACTCTTTAAATTTATCAAATACCTCAGATTTCTTCCTAAGAAAATAAATCTATGTGTTCCTTGAGAAATCATCTATGAATGAAACATAATACACATATTTACCTAGTGATGGAATAGGCATAGGTCCAAACACATCACTGTGTATCAACTCTAAGATCCCCTTTGCTCTTGTAGGACCATATGGGAATCTTACTCAATTCTATTTACCATATATGCAATGTTCATAGAAATCAAAATCCGGGGTGCAATTAGATGTACCTTCAACCATACCTTTACCATGTAGTGTTCGAAGGCTCTTTTCTCTATTATGTCCCAGTCTTTGATGCCACAACATGGTATTATTTCCACGGATAGTATGGATCCCATCTTCTTTATTTCTCTTCTCGAGGAAAATAGAATTGTTACATCCATCAGTATAAGTGTTTCCTATAAATTTGTACAGAGTTCCACACCAAACTCCCCTCATCAACACCATTGCTCTTCGTACCATCTTGCAAGTTCCATTTCCCAATAAAGTATCCACACATGACTCATCCAACTTACTTATAGGTATTAGGCTCTTGGATAGATCTAAAATGTGTAGAACTCTAGGGAGATTTCTAATCCTTCCATATTTCAACACCAACTTAACCCTTCCACATCCCATGATTTTGGTTATCGAGTCATCTCCTAGAAAGACATCACCACCATCGTACTTTTCATATTCACATAACCACTCCATGTGAGGAGTCATATGAAATGATGCACCCGAGTCAATCAACCATACATCATGATTTGTATGTGTACTTGTAGATTCTAGGTAAACATCATCTCCTTCTTGTGTGGAGGTTTCCTCCTCTGTGGAAGATGAATCTTCATATCCCTTTGCTTTATCAAAATTCTTAGACCTTCAATCTTTCTTATAATGCCCTTCTTTACCACATTTCCAACATTTCCTCAAATATTTTCTTGGGGATTTAGATCCCCCCCCACCCCCCGAAGATTTATTTTTATTCAAATCTTGGGGATGACCTCTTACAAATAAATCATTTGTGCTATGACTATCCATGTTTTTCCTCCTCATATCTTCCAATAACAAGGATGAAACTACATCCTCATACTTCAATGCAGATTGAGTAGTACTACCAATTGCTAAAACCATATTATCCCAGAAGCCTAGAAAAGAACATAAAATAGTAATACACTTATCTTCTTCTACAATCATAATATTAACAGAGACAAGTTGAATTACCAGAGTATTTAAGGAATTTAGATGTTCTGTCACAGAATCTCCATCTTCCATCCTAAGATGATACAACTTCTTTCAAAGAAACAAATTGTTTACCAGGGACTTTGACTGATACAAATTCCCCAACTTTTCCCATAGTTCCTTAGTTGTAGATTCTATCGACATATTCAATAACACTAAATATTCCAGGCAAATTCAAATCGTACGCCTTGCTCTTCTATCCATCTTCTCTCAACTTATTTCAACATACTAGTATATTGAGTAATAGTAGTTTGTGTACTAGTAGGTTGTGTACCAGTAGGTTGTATACGAAGATCCATAGCGATCCATTGTTCTTTTTCTACAAGAAGGTCCTCCATCTTGAGCTTCCATAGCTCAAAGTTTTGACCATTGAACTTCTCAATGGACCTATTCTATAAATTCTCACCATTATCTTTCAACACGCGAATCACCACTACAAATATCCCATTGAACCTAGGTTTATGAAAGACCCAAGATAAACTTGATCTATCAAGACCGGGCCAAACCCTCAGCAATAAAGGTGTCCCTCTAAATCCAAAAACGTGTTTTGATACCACATGTAAGTTTTAAACATGTGAAGTAAAGTAATGCATGTTAGAGTTTAATCTATTATTAGGTTTCTTTTCAATTCACTAGATAACCATAGCATAGATAGGATCACTGAGAAAAGCACAATCACAAGATACACAACATTTATCCTAGGAAACCCTCTTGGGGAAAAAAACCCAGCAGAAACTTCCTTAATATAGATAGCCAATACAATGCCAAGACAATAAACCAAACACTAGAGAATATCATCTCCCAAGTAATGTGCCTCTCTCTCTTCCTTCTTCTCCAACTACAGTTTCCAAACTTTTGCTCTGGATGATCGAATGAGTGAGTGAACAAATGAGGTGTTGGCTTCCTTTATTTATACAAACTAGCAAGTGTTGAAAGGAGGTGTCTCTTCACTGGCAGGGCCGACTTCTCTTTCTGGGTGGTTAGAAACACTTTTAATTTGTATGGGGGGAGACTTCTTAATTTACATATTACAATTAGGGTTTGGCCAATCCGCAAAAGGGGATTTGGTCATTTACAATGCTTGACATGATCAACCCACAAAAGGGGATTGATATAATGAATAATACATCAATAATAAATAGAATACTCTTTGTAGTTACAATATTTCAACACTCCCCCTTAACAAGAAGGGTATTCTACAACAACATCAGGCGAGAGAGAGGGAAACATCATCAACAACATCTGGAACACTGACTGGCATATCTATAAATCATCGAAAGTTTTTCTCATCGTCAATATCATCAACAATACAACACAAAGGCCGAAGCATCATCAACATCATCACTAGGCTGAGAGTCTTCAGGACGAAGCTGGCTACACAATATCATCAACACGAAGCTAGCATCACAGTACAAGACTGACAACACAACATCATCAGCACGAAGTTGTCATCACAGCACGAAGCTGGCATCACATCACGAGACTAGAAACACATCATCGCAACACGATGTTGGCATTACAGCATGAGGCTGGAAACACAACATCATCAACATGAAGCTGACATCACAACACGAGGCTAGCATCACAACACGAGGATAGAAACACATCATCACAAAACGAAGCTGGCAACACATCATCACAACACAAGGTTGTCACATCATCATCACAAAGCTAGAATCACAGCACGAGGCTGGCAACACATCATCACAACATGAAGCTGACATCACAACATGAGGTTGGCATCGCAACACGATGTTGGAAACACAACACTACTCCCCCCTTTCGAGGGAGGTATTTTCGGACTACACCAAGGTTATCTCGAAAGTGCTCAAACTTTACACGAGATAGAGGCTTGGTCAACACATCAACAACCTATTCATTTGTGCTAACATACTGGAGCTTTATGGCTCCCTTCTGCACCATATCATGGATGTAATGATATAGGATCTCTATGTATTTTGACTTGTCATGGAACATAGGGTTCTTTCTCATCTTTATGCATCTCTGGTTATCACATAGGATCATGGTTGCTTCCATCTCTAGATCGAATATTTACACTAGAAATCCTTAACCATCACTCTAGATCGAAGATTGCACTCTAACTGTCACAATTTAATCTTATTGCTTGTTGTACCAACCCAATACCTAAACACAATCTTTGTAACCATATTGCTTCCTTGCTTGCATGAGTGGCTACCATGTATTCAACTTTTGTAGTTGAGAGTGCCACTACAACATGTCTTTTGCTCATCCAACCGATTGCTCCTCCAAATAGATTAAACACATACCCACTTGTAGATCTTATGCAATCTAAATATCTACCCCAGTCTGCATCAACAAACCCATTTATATCCAACATTATGTCCAATCTTGGTCTTCCTTGGTAGTACAATCCATAGCTAGAAGTGCCACACAAAAACCTGAAACCATCTTTATTTTTATCCAATTCTCCTTCCCTGGTTTTGACATATACCTGCTCAAAACTCTCACTACATGTGTAATGCTTGGTCTAGTATAGACCATTGCATACATCACATTGCCAACTGCACTAGCATACCGAACATGGGACATGTCCTCTTCTTCTTCCTGTGTCTTGGGACACTGATATGTAGATAACTTTACACCTACAAGAATAGGAACCTTGACCGGTTTACTTTTCTGCATATTTAACCTATGAAATATCGTCTCAACATGCTTTCTCTAATTCAACCATAGTTTCCTATTTGCACGATATCTTTTTATCTCCATTCCCAAAATGAAGTTAGCAACACCGAGATCCTTCATGTCAAATTTGGAGGAACCTACAATTTCACCTCCTTTATAACATCATTGTTATTTCCTATTAGCAATATGTCATTGACATATAACACTACATAAATGAACTAATTACTAACCTGCTTGGAATATGCACAGTGATCAATCCTACTTCTCAAAAATCCCAGTCTAAGGATGTAAGTGTCAAACTTTTGGTACCACATCCTAAGTGATTGCTTCAAACCACATAGTGACTTCTTTAGCTCATAGACCAACTCTTTATTTCCCTTCACTACAAAGCCTTCTGGATGCTTCATGTATATTTCTTCTTCCAGATCCCCATGTAGGAATGTTGTCTTCACATCCATCTACTTAAAAATCAAAAGAAACAACAACAGATAAAACAAATCTAATAGAAGTTAACTTGGCAATAGGAAAAAAAAATCACCAAAGTCAATTCCCTCTACCTGGGAATAAACTTTTGCTATTAATCCAGATTTGTATTTATCCACTTTTCCTTTTTCATTTAACTTCTTCTTAAACACCCATTTTCTGCCAATGACCTTTCTTCCAATTGGAAACTCCACTAGATCCCATGCCTCATTATTATCTAAATCATTTATTTCTTCAACCATGGATTTCTTCCAGAGTTTACTATCCTATGAATTCACTGCTTCCCTGACAATTATGGGATCATCATCAATAATAGATGAAGCAAAATTAGGATGAAAATCAGTTGGATTATACCTCTTTGGTTTCCTTCTTTCCCTCACTGATCTTCTCAATATTGGCATATGAGGTTCTTCTTCTTTTGCTTCATCTTCTTCTGTTGATTCAAATTTTACATCATCCAACTGAAACTCTATTTTCTTAGGTTCTTCTTACCTTGGTAGGAATTCTTGTTTGGGAACATCTTTAATCTCTCTAAAAACAACATCCCGAGTGTAAATATACTTCTTAGTTTATGGGTTCCAAAGCATATAACCTTTCATACCATCTTTATAACCAATAAAGATACACTTTTCATCTTTATTATCTATCTTACTCCTATTTTCCTTTGGAACATGTACATAATCTTCACAACCAAACACTCTGAGATGTTCAAGAGAGGGTTTCTAATCATTAAATACTTCATGCAAAGTTTTTTCCACCAACGCTAATGAGGGTGATATATTTACCAAGTAACATGCAATACCCATTACCTCTGCCTAGAATTCATGTTCTAACTTAGCACCACTAAGCATGCTCTTTTATTTTTCCATCAACATTATGTTCATCCTTTTTGCAAACCCATTTTGTTGAGTTGTGTATGGAGTAGTATTATTCCTTGTTATACCACACTTCTTACAGAACTCTTCAAATTAGTTCCCACAGAATTCTCCACCATTATTTGTCCTCGACACCTTTGTTTGCTTCTCTGTCTGATTTTATACCAAAGACTTAAACTCTTTAAATTTATCAAATACCTTAGATTTCTTCCTAAGAAAATAAATCCATGTGTTCCTTGAGAAATCATCTATGAATGAAACATAATACACATATTTACCTAGTGATGGAATAGGCATAGGTCCGAACACATCACTGTGTATCAACTCTAAGATCCCCTTTTCTCTTGTAGGACCATATGGGAATCT
>SNQJ01S0041633.1:0-16693 GCA_010110895.2 Picea sitchensis | reverse complement strand
CACAAACAAAAAATGGCCCGACGCACACGTACACCAAGAGCGATAGGTGGTGGGATCATCAAACCCTGTCGTCAAATCCGACGCCCCCCCCGAACACAAACATGCAAAGAATATAACACATACCCAAAATAGATGTGGATCATCCAAGGCACATTATCATGGTGTAATCCTTCTGTTTGGTTGAATAAGGGTTTGGAATTGAACTTATCCTCAAGAGGAAATATGGGGTGATTCAGGTGAGATCGAATGCAGATCCAATTTTCTATTGATTTGTGGATTTGGGTAGATTGGGAGGGTTGGTGGTTATCCACCACATATCCTCTCTTCTTGAGAATACATACATCCCTTATCACTGTATGGATGATTATCTCTCAGACACAGGTTTAAGTTCAACCTATATGTGGAAAGTGGAGCACCTAACAATGCATCTATTTGTTCCCAATCAAATCCTAGACAAGTTTGAACCAATGGAATACTTGTGTCACTTATTACTTGTATTTTTCGCCATCTACGTATGAAATAAAATAGCTAACTTGAATATGCAAGTTGTCCCCTTCCATTGTTAAATATAGCGAAAAGGGTGTTTCCATATCTGGCCCATCAAGTATTCCATATCCTACGTTAGAATATCCAAAAATGGAACTCTTCTATAGAATTCCACTTTTGGGTATTCTAAGTATTGCATAGGACAAGGTATTATTCTTTTTCCCCATTCTTTATCACACTGCAATGGGACGATGAACCAATTCATTTGTTTTTCCACCTTAATATTGTAATTCTCAAGGAAAAAGGTGACATAAATAGAGTCATGATGCTTATTCGATATGGTTCAATCCATTTTTGAATAACTGAAGATTTTATTTATAATATAAAATTAAATATTATGTCACTAGGCTATATTATAATTAAATATATCAAAGATATATTATAATTAACTTATAACTAGCAATATATTATAGCATCGTGATTATAACATCTAATATTATAATCTAAGTTTAGTGTGTTTAAGCATACTTGATTATGCAATTTCTCCTTCCAGGTAACAGGTTCAAATTCAGAGAGGTAGGGTAAATTATTAATTTGTAATCTCTTGTCCCACATTAAATAAGATAGAGGTATACACATACATCAATTTGGTGATGTTGAATTATATGATGTAGGCATGGCCTTGATAGAAGACAAAATGTAAAATGCTCACCCACTCGATCCAAATATATTAAGTGGAACTTGTCAAATTTGGATTGAATATAAATATTTAAGAACTAACAAGATATGTTTTTGGTTGTGGCTAGCATTAACCTAGGAAAAATGTGGATAGGAGTTGAAATTCATTATGTAAATAATTATATTGTACTAATTCCCAATTACATATAAGTAATAAATAATATTAATTTATATTTACATAGTTGTTGTCTAGTCGTATATAGCGATTTATCCCTAATCTATATTAGTAGTTTATGTTAGTAATTATAGCTACATCACTTAAAATACATCAAACTTGCTCAAATTTGCTAGTATTTAGCTTATGCAAAATGTCACAACTAACTTTTTTTGTCGTGTAGTCACAAATTATCCATTTTGTACCGGTATGGAGTATTCCTAGTTGATAGAGTTATAGATCCTCCTCATCCACCAATTACATATATCTTCATCTTTGCCTTCCTTTAGGGCTTGGTTCATTTGAAATTCCTTATCGACCTTTCTTTTCTTGGGGAATTTTCTTCTTCAACAACATATTTGAGTTGAGTAAGGTATGATCATCATTGGGAAGAACTGGCTCCTTATTCTTAACACTAGGGATATTCATGGGAGTAAATACTCTATCAGTCCCTTTAACTTCTATATCATAATCCTCATTATCTCGAGCTCCTTCTGCATGTTCTTCTACTTTAGAAAAGTAGGTACTATAATTGACTAAAATCTCATGGGTTTTGAAAATCCCTTTGGGATCAAAACCCCTAATTGCATATGCATCATTCACATCAAATCAGCTAAAACCCCATGCAATCTCGACCAAATGTGTAATGCTTCTAACAATGAATCCCATGAATTTGAAAGAGGTGGAAATGAATTACTACTTCTTCTTTTGGTCAAATAAAATAGACCACTTCACATATTGTATGCATATATTAATAAAAAAAATGATCACATACATATTTCGAAAGGAAAAACGACTTTCATTCAAATGCATACAACCTAATATAAGGGAATTTTTTTTCATAAAAGCATTCTCCCTTCCCTATGATAAATTCTCATCTTCCATGATAAATGGGTCAGGCTCCCTCCCGATAAACATACACTTGAACCTTCCAACAAAGGAATCTCGAACTATATATAAATTGAAAAGGAATTTGTTCCTTACTAGAACTGGGTACCAATCCTGAATTGGGTCCATCTTAGAGTTAATGTCTTCTCTTGGCTCCAACCTCTCAAAATAATTATAGAATACCAATACAAAAACCAAATATGATGATGTGAAAAACCTTTTGGTCTTAATTAGATTTTCCAATTGATGAGTAACCTCATTTGAAATGAGTTCACCCTAATTGAACATTGCATCCTTATGTAAGGTATAATACATGGCATATAGTTACCTAGGTACTTGTGTGATAGTCTCTTGGACAATTACTTGAGCAAAAATCCAAGACAATTCATGATATGGTTCAACAAGCTCACTATCCTCATTTTGGTATGACTTGGAACTGCCCACAATTGGTCATGAAAGGCACTCCTTTAGAATATTTCATCCACCTCATGCACATCCAAGAAGTAATCGACCTTGAAAACACTGAAAAAGCTTCGTTGGTTTGGGGAGGTGGAGCTTTCTTTGAAAGATTAAAGGTGTTAGAGGTATGAGAGTATTATATTCTTCATTTACATTCACAAGTCTATGGTTAACATCAAATCAATTTTTACACCTATGTATTACCTCTAAGATCAAAAACCTCTTCCATGCCACCAATCTTTGCTAACGTATAGACCAAATCTTTTTCTCCTTTTGACTTTCTTCTTGCATTTTAGAGTACCATTTATGAATGATATTCCAATAGAATCCTTTGCTATTTTGGACTAATGAGTTGAGAGTGTCTCCACAAAGGTTTCTAGATTCATTTTGGGTTCCACCTTCCTTTTTTTATTAATTATTTGTAATCCCAAAATATGGCCAAAAGAACATGCATGGTTAGCACTTTATTTTTCCTTTAAAAAATGAACACGATCGAATCTCATAGTATGTAACCATATTCGTCATAAAGATCCCTGTTGTCATTTAAATGATGATATCACCTATCATTTTACAAGGATCCACTTGTAATGCATACACACAGGGGCATGCATAATGAAGAATGTGGTAATAAGGGGAAAAGCAAGGGATTTTGCACTTGCATCCTAAAAGTCACGTGGGATGCAGAATGAGAGAGACATAGAGGTGAGAGATGGTGATGAGCACAAGTTGTAGAGAAGTGAAGAGGTGTGGCATGTGCAAGTTGTTCAACGCTCACATGGCATTTTGGTGTGGCATGCAGCAGTGTGGAGGTAAATAGTATGGTGCAAGGTCTTCCACATCCACATGGCACTTTGATGTGGCATGTGAAATGTAGAGAAAAGGGAGGATAATCAAGTGCTCAAATACTTTTGCATCCACATGGAAAATAGCCATGGAATGTGAAATCATTAACTTAAATCACTTCAATAAGGTTCTTCCACGTGATGGACTTCGCACCCTTTTCTCAATATTTTAACAAGGTTCCCTTTAGAGCCTTTCTCTCACTCTCTTTGTCACGCATGTAAAAATTACTGAGGTACTTCATATGACTCATAAACTAATTATTAGACACGGAAAAAAATAAAGATGGGCCATATAGAAGATATCATCAACACAATTTTTGTAACTTTCCATTTAAAAATAACACTATTGGTAAAATCTTAACTCTAAGTTTGGTATTTGAAAAATGACATTATTTGGTATTTGAGTATTATTATGCTCGATTGAGTCAGTGATTTCCAATCTACTTTGGAAACTACACATTTTCAATAATTTTAGTTTCAATGAGATTATATTTCATTATTTTATTAGTTTATTGGGTGTTGGGTAGGGTCAAGAGTGTTAAACTCATCTATAAGTCTTTGGAATAATCAATTAAACTCTTGATTATAACTTGTCTATGTTAACTTTTTATTTCTTTTTCCAAAGGATAAGAAGATAATGTATGTTTTTTTAGATGTCTTAATCTTTAAACTTGGAGTTTTTCACAAAGATTTACCATAAATTTTTCCATAGAAAAAAAATATTTAAATGGCATACCTACAATGTCTAGATTATGGACATGAATTATTTGCAAGCCTAAAATATGATTGCAATATCCTTATGATTATGGGTATGAATTATTTGCAAGGCTAAAATTATGATTGCAATATCCTTATCCTATTAAGACTCCCTTTCCTCTTAGTTATACCTTAGTGTATGGTAATTTACAAGTGGAAACATAACAATGAAGTACCTTCATCTCCCTGTCTATAGAGAGGGATTGAGTTTGACATTTGGCTTTGCAGAGAGGTATTGATTTTGATATTTAGAAAGATAAATGGAGAGGTTGAGAGAGGGATTGATTCTTAATTTCTAGATATATTTTRACTATAGAATGATATAAGTACATATACATTGTTACAATGATATTATCATTTTTATTAATTAAAAATTAAAGAGACATCTAACTTTTTAGAGATGTTGAAAAGTGAAGTGTTTTAGTTAAACTTCAATCTATGTTATTATTCAATTTATATAATACACTTAAAATTACTAAGGTACTTCATATGACTCATAAACTAATTATTAGACACGAGGAAAAAAATAAAAAAGCGTCACATAGAAAATATCATCAACACAACCTTTGTACCTCTCCATTTAAAAATGACACTATTAATAAAATCTAAGTTTGGTATTTGAAAAATGACATTGTTTTGTATTTGAGTATTATTATGCTCGATTGAGTGAGTGACCTCCAATGTACTTTGCCAACTACAAACTTTGAATCATTCCATTTCCAATGAGACTATATCCCATTATTTTATTAGTTTATTAGGTGTTGGGTAGGGGTCAAGATTGTTAAACTCATCTACAAGTCTTTGGAGCAATCAATTAAACTCTTGATTATGAATTGTCTATGTTAGCTTTCTATTTCCTTTTCCAAAGGATAAGAAGACAATGTATATTTTTCAGATGTCTTAATCTTTAAACTTGGAGTTTTTTTAATCATTCAGTTAATTCACAAAGGTTTATCATAATTTTTTCCATAGAAAACTAAATATTTAAATGACATACCTATAATGTCTAGATTATGGGCATGAATTATTTGCAGGCCTAAAATCATGATTGCAATATCCTTATGATATTGGGCATGAATTATTTGCAACCCTAAAATCATGATTGCAATATCCTTATCATATTAAGACTCCCTTTCCTCTTAGTTCTACCTTAGTGTATGGTAATTTACAAGTGAAAACATAACAATGAAGTACCTTCATCTCCCTGTCTATAGAGAGCGATTGAGCTTGACATTTGGCTTTGCAGAGAGGTATTGATTTTGATATTTAGAAAGATAAATGGAGGGGTTCAGAGAGGGATTGATTCTTAATTTCTAGATATATTTTGACTATAGAATGATATAAGTACATATACATTGTTACAATAATATTATCATTTTTATTAATTAAAAATTAAAAAGACATCTAACTTTTTAGAGATGTTGAAAAGTGAAGTGTTTTAGTTAAACTTTAATCTATGTTATTATTCAATTTGTACAATACACTTAAAATTATTGAGATACTTCATATGACTCATAAACTAATTATTAGACACGAGGAAAAAATAAAAAGGGATCACATAGAAAATATCATCAACACAACCTTTGTACCTCTCCATTTAAAAATAACACTATTAATAAAATCTATGTTTGGTATTTGAAAAATGACATTGTTTGGTATTTGAGTATTATTATGCTTGACTGAGTGAGTGACTTCCAATCGACTTTTCCAACTACAAACTTTGAATAATTCCATTTCCAATGAAGCTATATCCCATTATTTTATTAGTTTATTGGGTGTTGGGTAGGGGTCAAGATTGTTAAACCCATCTACAAGTCTTTGGAGCAATCAATTAAACTATTGATTATGACTTGTCTATGCTAGCTTTCTATTTCTTTTTCCAAAGGATAAGAAGACAATGTATGTTTTTCAGATGTCTTAATATTTAAACTTGGAGTTTTTTTAGTCATTCGATTATTTCACAAAGGTTTACCATCATTTTTTCCATAGAAAACAAAATATTTAAATGACATACCTACAGTGTCTAGATTACGGGCATGAATTATTTGCAAGCCTAAAATCATGATTGCAATATCCTTATGATTATGGGCATGAATTATTTGCAAGCCTAAAATCATGATTGAAATATCCTTATCATATTAAGAATCCCTTTCCTCTTAGTTCTACCTTAGTGTATGGTAATTTACAAGTGGAAACATAACAATGAAKTGCCTTCATCTCCTTGTCTATAGAGAGGGATTGAGCTTGACATTTGGCTTTGCARAGAGGTAWTGATTTTGATATTTAGAAAGATAAATGGAGGGGTTCAGAGAGGGATCGATTCTTAATTTCTAGATATATTTTGACTATAGAATGATATAAGTACATATACATTGTTACAATGATATTATCATTTTTATTAATTAAAAATWAAAGAGACATCTAACTTTTTAGAGATGTTGAAAAGTGAAGTGTTTTAGTTAAACTTTAATCTATGTTATTATTCAATTTATACAATACACTTAAAATTATTGAGGTACTTCATATGACTCATAAACTAATTATTAGACACGAGGAAAAAATAAAAAGGGACCACATAGAAATATCATCAACACAACCTTTGTACCTCTCCATTTAAAAATAACACTATTAATAAAATCTAAGTTTGGTATTTGAAAAATGACATTGTTTGGTATTTGAGTATTATTATGCTCGACTGAGTGAGTGACTTCCAATCGACTTTTCCAACTACAAACTTTGAATAATTCCATTTCCAATGGGACTATATCCCATTATTTTATTAGTTTATTGGGTGTTGGGTAGGGGTCAAGATTGTTAAACCCATCTACAAGTCTTTGGAGAAATCAATTAAACTCTTTATTATGAATTGTCTATGCTAGGTTTCTATTTCTTTTTCCAAAGGATAAGAAGACAATGTATGTTTTTCAGATGTCTTAATCTTTCAACTTGGGGTTTTTTTAGTCATTCGGTTATTTCACAAAGTTTTACCATCATTTTTTCCATAGAAAACAAAATATTTAAATGGCATACCTACATTGTCTAGATTATAGGCATGAATTATTTGCAAGCCTAAACTCATGATTGCAATATCCTTATGATTATGGGCATGAATTATTTGCAAGCCTAAAATCATGATTGAAATATCCTTATCATATTAAGACTCCGTTTCCTCTTAGTTCTACCTTAGTGTATGGTAATTTACAAGTGGAAACATAACAATGAAGTACCTTCATCTCCCTATCTATAGAGAGGGATTGAGCTTGACATTTGTCTTTGCAGAGAGGTATTGATTTTGATATTTAGAATGATAAATGGAGGGGTTCAGAGAGGGATGGGATACAATTGTGACTAAGAATCAACCTTGAATCTAGTAGGAAAGCCTCAAACCTAGACAATGCAACCAAAGACACTACTCCAAGGTTTATGCGCAAACCCACCCAAGAGTCATGAGGTGTATCTATGACTCCAGGGAAAAGATAAGTGTGTCTTATTCACGAGGAGTGCCTATAACTCTAGTTAAAAGACAAGTGTGTGGAGAAATAGAAGTTAATAGGGGTGAATTAATGGTGAGAGGTGGAGTTCATTTCATGAAACAAATAAGGCAAAGTTAGCAGAGTTAGGAAATGTAAAATAAGTAATGAAATTGGGTTTGAAATAATGCATTTCATTTTTTCAAGAATTTATTTGGTAGTGTTGAAAAACACCATTGTTAGACTTATCGATGGGTCTTCATCTACCTATGATTCTTTGGATAACATAGGCAGACATAAGGACAATAATGTTAGATTCCTAGATTAAAGAAATTGTATTAATCTATAAATGCATTGAAAAATAACAAAAAACCTATGTACCTCAAAATAAAACACAAGATTGAACATGTCATTTTGCTTCACCTGTATACTTACATATGGTCATTCAATTAGACTTTTGTGGTGTTCCTTTCTATTTGAAATAGAATATTCAGAGAAAAAAAATGGAATATAGTTGTGAAAAGAAAATAAATATAGTAAGGTAGATGGAAATATAGTCGTTGAAATCAAATAAACAAAACCTTAATTGGAAAATAACAAAAGTAAACAAACTTTTATTGACATTTAGAACTGGATGCAATGTTCACTTGCCTCTTATCTACGGGGAAACTTCCAACATGCGTAGAGCTCCATGTTATGAGAAATCTTACCCTGCAAACAAGCTAAGCTCCCTATCTTTGGTCCAAATATAGACATGAACAAGTGGTTACTACTTTCCCTATAGATCTAACTTAATCAATCAAGAAAGAGAGAAGAAGAATGTGGCGTACCTTATTGCGATGTCTATCCTCGTTGCTCCAATCCATGGGCTTGATCTCCAAGATCATCAATGCAACTGACGCCCTGCAAAGAATAAAAAAGGAAATCTTCCTCCTACTCTATATGATAAAATAAAGTAGATTTATCTATGAAGACTGAAATGACAATAGACAAGCAAATGTAGATGTAGAACACATGAACTTGAAGGGAATATGCCAAGTTTATATTAATTGGAAATCCAAAAAGAGGAACTTACAAAGCATACTTGATAGTGCAGTAACTTCTCCAAGCTCTCCTCGTTCATCCCTTGCATGAAAACCTTGAAATCAAAACATTGATGCTTCGACCAAGATCAAAGGTTTGATATCTTAATTCTCCCCCCCTTCACCTTGGAAATACCTTCAATGCATAGGCTTGAGAGGCATAACCATCATGAGAAAACGAGGGATATTGTTGAGGATATGGCTCCTTAAGTTGGGATTAGATCATAGGATAGAGCCATATTATAGGAGTCGAGCACAAACAACCTCATCCCAAGAGAGTTGGCCCTTAGGAAAAGGAGGAATATCTCATATTTTCCTCTAACAAGACTAACGCCCCCCCTTAGTGAGAGATAGAGAGCCATTGGTTCCCCCTAGTATTCTTAGGGGGAGTGTTTTCACCCCTCAGCATGGGTAGGGGAGCACCACCCTTCTAAAATGCCAAAAAATGGTCGATTTTTTCCAAGAAAAAGGTGTGTTTTGATTGTCAAATGATAGGGATTCTTCTTCCAACCTGACTTAGGGATTGTGACAAATATTAATATGGTGTCAATAGATTTTGATACTTAGCAAAGAGAATGTGACACTTGGTAATGTGCATACAACATTGGCGATAGTGCATGTGACACTTAACAAGGTGCATACGTCACTTTGCGACACTTGCGACACATAGGGTGCCACACTCGAGTGTGAAATTTTGGTGTGTAACAAATGCCCCCTAAAGTATGAGATTAGAAGAGAAACTGATGGCTTAAACACTTTAAAAATTCTTCAATGAAAGGGTGATGGAGTAGGAGAACCTGGCAGAAGATGAAAAAAATCATCATTCAATATACATATATGTTCCATTTCTGAGGCAGGCATACCTATGCTTGGAATATGAAATGACTCAAAGAATGTCTGCCAGCCAATACATTACAGATCCATGAGAATACTGACTAAGGATATGGCCACCAAAGATACAATGTGGATCCATACCTCCATGATATGAACTAATCTCAACCACGAAAAATACACAGTGGAACTACAAGATAACAAAGTATATCCATGGATCAATACAATGTGGATCTATGCGACAATATATATATATATATATCGGTAAGATTTCCAGCATGGTGATTCTACTGAAATCTTTTACATGCTCAGATAATCTCCATTGTAGCCTAGGAAAAACACATAATAGAGTGAGCTCCTAACCTAGGGTCTTTGTCTCGATCCTGATGTGGTACGAATCTAGCCATGTGAATAAATGACTTGATGTCGAACATGGTAAAAACCTCTTGATTACTATTCGTTGAGGTATAACGTTAACAAGTGTGAGGTAAATCACCAATGATGACAATGGTTCCCAAGGTACCTTTAGTGAATACCATCAAATGTGAATAAATGAGATGAGGTTGAACATTCATGGAATCATTCGATCAGAGGCCAATGGTGTAAACCTACTGCTGAAAGCAAGGAGAACTTCTATTGAGGCATGTATGTCCCAAGGTACTAATTGGTTTCTATGTCTAATTATTGGATAATGTGTTGAAGTCAACATGAAAAGAATCTTCGAAGGAGGGCCATGATGTGTCCCCCATCATAAACACGAAACAAACACAAGAAAGTGATGTAAGATGGCGGATAGAATGAGTATGGATTGAAACAGAAAATGGAAACTGGTAATATTGCATATGGATGGTTTGAAGTGAAACATCCCTTGAACATGATGAGGCATGACAAAGGACTTGGTAGCATTGACTCGACGAGTACCAAGAACATAATGTGATGGAAATAAGATCACTCTTCGATTGGAATGAAAAAGTACAACGACACATGGAATTGGTATGACTCAAAGACAAGCAGATTACCCAACTGTAAGACGAGATGCAAATAGGTTCCATGTTCAAGGGAGACAAATATAAATACCATAAAGGATTCCAAAAAAACTTGAACCACTTCCTTCAAATTTTCCCCCACCATGATTGGTGTGTACCTATTTATTTTTTAATGAGCTTGAGGAGGGTAACAGATGCTCGGTATAGCTCATTCTTCAGATAATCCCCACAACATATGTTTAACGAACCTGAGGAAGGAGGGGTTCGGTCTTGTATGGGTCCTGGATATTAGACTCACATAGGTATTTCGATGCATACTTTTACGAGCCTAAAGAAGGTAAACTTGGTGGTTTTCACGTTTAGAGATTCTGAAAAGAACTTAAAGATGACTCCATGGATGATTTTTTCGTAAATTTAGTCTCCCAAGCCTGAAAAAAGTGTAAAACAATATAGGGGAGAAATCTCCTAGTCATGGTTGACTAGAGTATTCATTTTTCATAATTAGTCTCATGAGGCTGAAAAAGAGATAAACTACCACTCAAAAGACATCCTTTCAAAACTTTTAATGAGTGTGAAAGGAATCAATCTCACTCAACATTTTTTTCATGTTTGGGAAGTGTAAAAAGAGCTTAAAAGAAACTCCAAAGAGTTCCTTTTTCATATAGCTTTTACGAGTCCGAAAAAGATATAAAAGTATACTCGGTAACCTATTCCCATGTATTAACGAGCACGAGAAAGAACAAAGACTAAGCTCGTTCCAGAAAAGACTACTATGTTATGATGGGAACGACCCCCAAGAGAGGATCACTCCTAGCATGTGTCTCTCTAGAGGTGTTTCTCCTCCAGTTTATTTGGTAGAAGCTAGTGGCTTCGCTCCAGCATGATTTCCAAAGGCTGGAGACCTCCCCCCCCAAGTGTCACTTCCTCCGATGACTCTTCTTCTTTCCTTGTTTAGGCATCTAGTTACTAAACAAGGAAAGAAGAAGAGTGAGACTTGATGCGAATGGAGGGGGGTCTGTTTCATTTTTTAACGATATTGACAGATACAATGCACTATGCCTGTAAGATTCTATTTCATTTTTTAATGATATTGACACGGTAAAAGAACTATGCTCATCGAGACTAGGTACTACCAAAGGATCAAGTGATTCTAGGGATTGTTTCACCTGATTCAAAATCATATTTAATGTGGAAACCTGTGGGGTCGCAGGAGCAGGCAAAGGAAAAACTCCCATGAGAAAGGAATCCTTAAGAAGACCTACTCTTACACTCTCAAGACTAGAATGTCCTAGAAAACAAACATTATTCATTGCATCATTGTGGAGATCTGGAGTTATATAGTTAAGTTGGTCAACAGTGATAATTTTTCCTTGGCGGGGAAATCGCAAAATATGAAACAATGAAGATGCAACAATAGTCATCGCATAGAACCAACTATGACCAAGTAATAAACTGTAATCCAGGGGTGTATCAACCACTTATATATCAACTGAAACAGTCTTACCCTTCAATGTTATAGCGAAATATTGCAAGAGTCCGTGAGGTTGGAAACCATGTCCATCAAACACTTTCAGGGTGGTGGGAGATGGGGTAAGTTTAGGAGAACCAAGGGCTCTCCAACAAGGAAAATACATGACATAGGTGGAGGATCCCTCATCCAAAATAGTGTGAATGATTTTATTCCCACCAACTGAAATTTGAATTTGGAATGCAAGGTGGTGTGAGAGCCTCTCCTTAAATTAATCCATATTAAATGTAATCATATTTGACTCCTCGAGATCCATAGCTCCAATGGATGAAAACAGGGTTCTATGTTAACTTAGAAAGTTCTGTATAACTTCAAGGGTTGACATAGCACAAGGTGCTTGTGCCAAATCTTCAACAATGTGGTAGATTTGGGCAGTGTGGGAATTTGGATTAAATGTCATTTTTAGAATTGCACTCTTGGGTGGGCGCAAAACTGCGTCAAACGTTGGATTCTCAATCTGAAGAGGAGTTGAATATGGTGGAGTGGATGTGGAGGGTTGATTGAAAACCTTTATTTTAGCCTAATCACCTAGAGGAGTGTCATAAGTATTTGCTCTATTCATTACATTAACTGCCTTAAACATGTACACCTGAGAAGTGCTTGAAGAAGCATCCCCATTGTGGGAATGACCTGCATTACTCCCTTGTGAAGGGGCAGGAATTTGTGCAACCAGATGTTTTTGTTGAACTAGTTGGGAGGTACCCTTCAGAGATTTAGTGACTTCTTCATAACGAGGGCAGTGTTATGTGTAGTGGTCTTCCTCAAAAATCATGCAAAGAAACTTATCCTTCCTATTCGGTTGAGTATCAATAGTCTTTGTGGTATCCCATTGGTTAGAATATTTCTCGGATTTACCCTTGATTTTATTCTTACCTCCTATTTGTTGAGATGAAGTAGATTGGAATGTATTGACCTTAGAGGTTTGAGCAGGAGTGGGAGTAGTGTTGGTGTTTGAAATGGAACCTGGTTCCAAAGCAAGTCTTGTCGGATCGTTTGACAGGTGAGGAGTGTTAGGGATCAGATCATAAAGTGTGTCAAAATGGGAATACACCAAGTCCAAATATTGTGCACGACTGATATCATGCTCCTCATTAACAAAAATTCCTATAGAAACATTGTGGGCAATGGGAGGCAAGAGGGACTTTGTAAACCAATCCACGAGGATTTGGTCCGGAAATGGAGCTTTAATCAACCATCTCCACCATATTCACTCATAAATATGATCATATATGTGGGTGGAAGAGGATTTTTGGAGTGAGTTCAAAATATATGTACCAGTATCGTAACGTATAGGAAACTGAAAATGCGTCAGGAAATCCATGGCAAGAGAATTAAAGTTGACAAAGGAGTTATGCAGGAGCTCAATATACCATTTCGTTGTTGCACCTATAAGTGTTCTCTAGAAAATCCTAAGATGGATGGAATCATCCATCAAAGAGTTGGAAGAACACCATAAATGGAAATTTATAACATGATTGTTAGGATCTTCCCTAGGTTTTCCGTCAAATTTCGGGATGTTGGATGGTAATTTGGCAAGGATGGCGGGACAAAACAAGGCATGTTGAATGGGATTGTTTGTCAAACGTGACAGATCTGGCATATCTAGCATAGCCAAGAATGGAATTTTTTGGTTAGCATGTGGATACTAGTGGTAACCATATGGAATGGAAACATTAGTAGGACCATATCCAGGGTGCGGAGAGATGGAAAAACTAGATGGTACTCCCATATACGGTGGTTTCCCAGGTTGTCCACCCATGTAAGGTGGTTGTCCTAGTTGTCCACCCATGTACTGTGACTGTCCTGGTGGTCCACCAATGTACTATGATTGAACAGATGGACCTCCTACATACTAATATTGACATGATGGCCCCCCCCATGTAAGGTGTTTGAAGGGATTGTTGCATTGGAATTGTGGGGTTTACAGATTGATATGAAAAATTTCCTTGATGAGGAATTCCCACCAGATTGGGTTTACCCCACAAAGGGTTTGCAACTCCTAGAAATGGTTGTCCAGAATACAGGCCAATGGTAGCAAGGATATAAGGAATTACAGGAGTGGCTTTCCCCGGGGATTTTTTATGTTGCAACCATGTAGGTTTCCCCCCAGTGAAAGATTTCCCCCCAATTGTAGGTTTCCCTCCAGCTAAAGGTTGGCCTCCCATTGAAGATTAACCTCCAATGTAGGGTGTACTCATTTGTGATGGTTGAGATGGAGTTTGAGTATCTTGTGTAACCATGGTTGTGTGAATGACTTAAATGGTGGCCATATGACCGATGGAATGACCAAGTAAAACACTTGGTGTGTGCATGTGTGGAAATAGTGAAGCATGAATAGTACCTGACCCATCCATGAAGGGAGATGTATTCACAAGTGGTTGAGTAGGGGTTACCTAGGTCAATGATGTTTCCATCAAAGAAAAATCACCAGCAATAACAACTGCATGAGTTGTGGAAAAAGATAAAATCCCAAGTCCTTCAAGAAGACCAAAAGATAATGGGTTCACACCAAAATATTGTGTAGTGGATGAACCAGGTGGTAAATTGTAAAAAGAATAAGAATCAAAATATCTCGTAGATGGTGGATCAGTGAGTGGTTGGCCAAGTGGATCGATAAAAATAGGATACACGTAAGATGCAAGGATTTATACAAAGGTTGTAACTAGTTCTTCTACCTGTTGACCACTTCAAAGAGATACACCCCCGGTCTTAGAAGTTTGATCTTAAATCATTCCTTCGTAAGAATGTAATGTTCCCAAACTGTTCCTTTCTTGGAAACAAAGGTTTTAAGCTAAGTTTTTTGGTTTATTGTTTGTTGTTTTGGCTTGCGATATGGATTTTATATGGAATTTTCAGTGTGCAAGTATAAATAATATAGTAATAAACACATCCAATAACAATATACAAGAGATTCAACACAATGGAAAAGAAACAACTTTAGATCTAACCTTTATTTAGATAGTAGAAGATCCTGATAAAATAGATCTGCAGATATGGAACAATATAATTGATAACTAGAAGAAAAAATGATAATAACCCTCAAGCAAGTCCAAGAAGAGAAGATACAATCCTCCAAAGGCCACCCAAACACCTATAGGAATATACAGTATTAATTTATTTCCCTTCAATAGATGGAACCTTTCTTTTAGGATGAGTTCCACACTTCCCTGTAGTTGTAGCTTAACCGGATTTCGTCCCTCCTCTTCTAAGCCTCCAAATCCCTCCAAAATAGATAGAACATTAGATCGAGAGAATATAAACCCCTTGGATAAGTCTTGGGCTGATTGGAGCTGTTATGACACCTCAAATGATTGGATATCCCTTATGCATTGTGCCCTCCTTCACTAGAAATCATGGCAAGCTCCAAACAAATCATATGCCAAATAAATCCTCTTCAAAATGGGCTAGGAAAGGTGCCCTTGGCCCAAAAATCAGATCCCAATAGGTTTTGGCCACCAAAACCTCATCCTCTCTCCATATCGAATAGTTCTCCTTCATCAAGTGCACCCTCCTATTGGAAAGCCCCATAAATTGCACATTGCCTCTCTTCTCCAATGGATGAGTAACATGTAACTATTGTAGAAGTGTGGGGGAGGAATATTTCACCTCCATGACCAAGCTTGGACCAGGAGAGGTGGAATCTTTCACCACCGAGTTGATCTCTAGTTTTTGTTCTCCAAAAACCCTCTAAACGTCCCTAGCTTAAGAGCTCAAGATGAAAAATTGAAAATGAAATGAATGAGGAGTGAGGCACCCTCCTTTTTCCTTTATGCCCCTGATCTAATTCTCACTTGAGTTAATTGACCACCTTCTAAGGCCAACTCTTTACTTTTCTTCATGTGGCCTTTTCCCACTTAATTTACCTTTTTCCCCAAAGTCACTTTTAAATTATAACATTATCATCAGGTGAACACTTTGGAGCCTCTTAGTCCCCATTTCTCATGAGACTATAGTCTATTGGGGACATCTAGACTACTAAGTATCTATAATCCTCTTATCAAGAGGTGGGGGACATTACAGTTTCCCCTACTAGGCATTGCTTTCCCACAAGCAATTCTGACCCTTCTTTCTGAAGAACCTGTTCATTCTCCCAAAATGCATCCTCTATAGGAAAATAATTCCATTTGATCATGTACTCCCTAATGTTCATCTTCCTTATCCTCTTCTCCCTTACTTCAAACACTTCTTCAGGTATCAATATCAATTGTCCCCCCTCAATAGGAGTGATGTGTTTCCCTATAGCTCTTTTCAAACATGATACATGGAAAACATTGTGTATTTTTCTTCCTAGGGGTAGATCAATCTCATATGCCATGGCCTCTATCTTTCTTTTCACCCTATACGACCCAAAGAAGAAAGGTTGAAGCTTTTCTGCGCCATTCCTCTTTATAGATGCATGCCTATAAGGTTGGAGCCTTAAGTACACACGATTACCAACGTCAAATGTGTGCTCCACCCTATGCTTGCCTGCTT